>PVKM010012433.1:0-31723 GCA_004027735.1 Carollia perspicillata | reverse complement strand
TAATGAAGGAGAACTTTCCCAATCTGGAAAAGGAAATAGACTTTCAGGGAGTCCAGGAAGCACAGAGAGTCCCAAAGAAGTTGCACCCAAGGAGGAACACACCAAGGCACATCATAGTTACATTTCCCAAGATTAAAGATGAGAGAATTTTAAAAGCAGCAAGAGAAAAGGAGACAGTTACCTACAAAGGAGTTCCCATCAGACTGTCAGCTGATTTCTCAAAAGAAACCTTGCAGGCAAGAAGGGGCTGGAAAGAAGCATTCCAAGTCATGAAAAGCAAGGGCCTACATCCAAGACTGCTCTATCCAGCAAAGCTTTCATTTAGAATGGAAGGGCAGATAAAGTGCTTCTCAGATAAGGTCAAATTCAAGGCATTCATCATCACCAAGCCCTTATTGTATGAAATATTAAAGGGACTTATTTAAGAAAAAGAAGATCAAAACTATGAACAGTAAAATGACAACTAACTCACAGCTATTAACAACTGAAGCTAAAAACAAAAGCAAAAACAAACTAAGCAAACAACTAGAACAGAAACAGAATCGCAGAAATGGAGATCACATGGAGGGTTATCAGTGGGGCAGTAGGAGGGGGAGAGAAGGAGAAAAGGTACAGAAAATAAGCATAAATGGTAGATAGAAAATAGACAGGAGGAGGTTTCGAATAATATAGGAAATGTAGAAGCTGAAGAATTTACTGTATTTTTCAGATTATAAGATGCACCCCCAAATTTGGAGGAAAAAGGGGGTGTGTCTTATAGTTCAAATGTAGCTTACCTGGCTCACTGTGGGGGGTGGGCAGTGGTGGAGCGGGGTCACAGGTTATTAAATATTTTAGCACATTTTTTCTTTCAAAATTTTTTTTCTATTTTCCTTCTATTAAAACCTAGGTGTGTCTTACTGTCTGGTGTGTCTTATAGTCCTAAAAATGCAGTATATGTACGACTCATGGACATGAACTAAAGGGGGGGAATGTGGGTGGGAGAGGGTATGCAGGGAGGAGGTGAGTAAAGGGGACAAAATGGGATACCTGTAATAGCATAATCAATAAAGTATATTAAAAAAATTTAAAAAAGTTCAATCATTTAGCAAAATCTGAGAAGAAATTTAAAAGCTGTCTATTCTATTTCTTATTACCAATTGAATTTTAAGTTAACCAGTTATGTTTTTGTTTTTAAAAAAATTATTATGTTCTGAGATATGTGTGTATGTACACACACACACATATGTAAACGTGGTATTGGATTGGAAGCATTTCATGGACCACCTGTGAGTTCTGATGTGGAAACAGAGCCATCTTTAAAGCAGGTAGAAAAACCATCCCTTTTTATTCTATCTTGTTTTCAATGTTGATCTTCTTCCAGGGTGCTTCCAAAATAATGTGCATATTCAATTTTGGAGTTATTATTTTACCTTGAAGTGAGCTCATAAAAAAATGTCTAAAGAAGTTTTTTGTTAATTGTCTACTGTTTTCCAGTTTCTTTTGAAGTTGATTTTTGTAATTCACTTATGGAATTGATTTGTACAGGAGGGAAGTTCTGTATTTCTTATTTTGATGAGCTTGCCTTAGGCTCTGTGGGGCTAAATAACATTTATAATGTAAACATTCTTGGCTAGGTTGATTTCTGTGTGAGGCCCTTTAATGAAGGGAAAGATTTATTTACTTTTAAAATTCTAACCTGGGTTTGCCAAATTATATGGGTTATATAACTGATGCTTAGGAAAGGAACTGGTTGCCCGTAAAAGAAATTGAAGGCTTCCAGGCGTTCTTCCTTTAGTAACTGGTTTTAAAGAAACATACCCTTGGGTGAGATTAGTTGTTACCAAGTTTTTTTGCACCTTACACTTTATTTGGTTGAGTGTTGACCACAGCAAAATATGCTCTTTTATTTATTGTGTGGACAGTCTTTTGACTTAGATTTGGCACAGCACTACCAGCTGAGTTGACATAGGCCATGTGATGACTGCCCAGTACAAGCATTGTTGTTGCCGAGACCTTTTGTGTGCTGGGTGTTGGGCCTTTCCACAGACATGGCCTGTAGCGTGGAAGGAGCTTGTGGTCAGTTGGTCTGGTGGTCTTGGATTAACTTTATATTCTCTTTTCTTCTTGATTTTTGCTTTTATTTCTTATTCCTTGCTCTTTGCTGATATGGTGGGGGTAAGGATGGGGAGACTATAAGAGAGTTGTTTTATAATAGGGATTCTCAAAGTAGGTGGCAAGTAGAATATCTTATGGTATATAGTACAATTTTAGTTTACTGTTAAGTCATATGATAGTTAACAAAATAGACTTTGAAGTTGGGGTTAGATTCCAAGATTTGCCATTTGCTAGTTGTATGACAATCAGCAAGTTACTGAACATTGCAGCAAGTCTTTTAAAATTTTTTTATTTTAAATTATAGTTGACTCACATTTAGCCTTTACAACTCTGTAAAGTTGGAATTTTTAATTTTTTTAAAGATGTGTAAACATTTAGGGAAATTAAGTACTTACCTAAGTCTCAGGCATGTTATAAAGATTAAATTTTTTAAAAAAGGACTATCTGAGAGTGTAGAGAAGAAGAAAATAATTAAAGAGGTTAAAGTCAATGTATTGAATATGTATATATATTTTTGTTCTGAAATAACAGAACAGAATTCAGTTTCCTGTGGCGTTATCAGCCTTGAGTTAGATCTAATTTTTAAGCATTTTTTCTCCTTGTCTTAAAAAATTATTTCTTTTATATATAATTCCAAAATATTTTAAACATGATTTCAGTTAAAAAGCGCGCGTGCGCACACACGCACACATACACACACAACATAATCATTAAATTTAAAAATCAATATCTCTTTACTGGTATGTAGTTGGATAAGAGAAGAAAGATAATTTATTCCCTTGAGCTGTTTTGAGGATGGTATTACAGTTTGGTTTTGAGGCTTTCTGTTCTTGGTAAAAAGGAAACTATATGATGTGTGTGTATGTGTGTATAGGAAACAATATTATATCAGCTTAGTTTTTCTTTTATCAAACTTGCAGATGAAATTGTCACGTGGCTTTCAGTATAGTTTGTGAGCATGGCCTTGTCGTGGGCTCATCTAAAATAGGCCATTTCATAGAAAATCTAGAGGAAGAGCAGTTATTATGATATTTATACCATCTTTTACAAATACTTATAGACAAATATATGTTTCTTTTATTTTACGGTTAAATTCTTTTGAGAATATGCCTTTTACTGGGCCTTGGCTTATACTAAAGAGTAATAATAACTTAAAACAATATAGTATTGCGAGACTAAACTGATGAGTAGAACAGAATACAGGTACAAATATTGACATTTATATGTATAATTTAATCAGTGATAAAGGGGGTATCATGCAAGAGGCATAGACACACACAAATTAGCACCACACCAAACAGGTGTAAAGTAAGCTCTCCCTCAAGTAAACCTTATTGGCAGAAAGGTCAGCGCAGTGCTTGGGAACACCATCTTCCTGTCCTTCTGTGGAGGGATGTGATGGGTCCAGCTATGTTGTACAACTACATACAACAGGAGAGGGGCCCTGCCTGCTCTTGTATGGTTCATAGGGAAAGAAGGAGAGAGGGTGAGAACATTTAGTCAGTAAGTAATAACTGCATCCCTGCTGGTCCTAGAAATGACTTGGCTAGGGGAATTCCCATATATATATCCCCTGTTATATCAGCTGAAGAGACCTAGAATTCTTCACATGAGCCAACTCAGTTTTATTGAACCAGCTCATTGCTGAGCTATGAGACTGGGGAAGGCAGAGAGCCACTAGGGAGCATCTCTAGCAGTGGGAGAACACCATAAACATAATTGTTGCTTTACATATCTGTCTTCCCAATCAGTCTGTGGTCTCTGTAAGGAGGTAGGGCCATATCTTTGTATCTTCAGCACCTTTTTTGGTGATTATAGATAGCTAATAAATCAATTACTGTCTATATTCTGTGTGTATTTAATTAAATTTAATGTATCTGCACCTTAATATTTTTCAGGAAAAATCATCTTTCTTTTTAATGTTCTAAAGTATGTGCTCTTAGTTATTAATTACTCTTTAAAGTATGCAGCAATATCCGAAGTTGCCCTTTGAAAGGATTTTGACCCTACCCGAGTGTGCTGTGCAGGGGCTAAGGAGTTATCAAGTTGCCTTCTTGTTAAAGGCGGTTGATCAAATGCATACACTTTTGTCTTCTACCTCTCCAAACTCATAGAAACAACATCTTAGGGGATTTTTTTAAGTAGCATGTGCTCCCAAACATGAAGAATGCCAGAGAGTAGATGACAGCACCATTTTTTAGAAGAAGTAAAGTTCAAAGAAGTGTGGTACCTGTTCTGGCAATTACCACGAAACAAGACTCAGTCATAAACCATAGAAAAAGTGGATGGCAACCCAGTTTTCAGTGTTTGCAGAACCCCTGTCTCTTAGAAATGGGTAGCACCGGGTTCTTCTGAAGAAGGCGGGGTAAGATCAGTGCCCAAACCGAAGGACCGGTTGAATGTCTATTTCAAAAGCTGTTAGACAACTGATGTCTTGCCCAGCCCTTCCCCACCTGTCCACTGTCCTACCCCAGCTCTAGCAGAAGACCAGAGGAGAATAGATGCAAGTTGAGGGTTGGGTTACTAAACTGAAAACAGTGAAATTCTGTATACTAAATATTGAGGTTTATCCTTAATCTCACAGCTCTCTTTTCTGATTTGGTTCCCTGAACTCTAACAGCCAGGCTTAAATCCTTCAGGTGTGAGACTGGAAGATGCTCTGAATCATATGATCAGCCAAAGAGAAAAGTTCTAACAATATGTCCACTGGGTAGTCCCCAGCAAAATGAACAAGTCAGATATCTTTGAAGTCTACCTTTTTAGTTTTCCAGTTTGGAATATGACCAGATATCTAAGGGTTGCCAGACATTTAAGGAAGGCCTCCAATGTGACAGTTAAAGGTCAGAACAAACACATAGAGACTTTACAAGAAGAGGAAAACCAAAAAGGCAAACCAAAACAAACTGTCACTAATAATAGCATTGGAAAGATAAAATAAATTACATGCAAAAAAAGATCAGAATGCTATAGAAAAGGAGAAAATCAGAGAACAAACACAATATTGAGAAATTAAAAATATGATAGTAGAAACCACTTAAAGGAGGGTTTGGAAAATATAATAGAAAAAATCTTTCAGAGAGAAGAGCAAAAAGTAAACAGAAAAAAGAAGATAGAAAATAGAAAATCTATAAGAATATTAAGGAGTCATTTAGGAAATCCAGCATTTGATACTAGGTATTCTAGAAAAAGAAAGCAAAGAAAGTGAACAGAAGGAATTCAATCATAGAAATAATGTGGGAAAATGTCCCCAAATTCTAAGACATGAACTAACACATTGAAATGTAAGTCTATTTCCATCCCTTTTCTTGGGCACTGGATGGAAATAGACTTACATTAAGGAATGTTCTGAAATCTTAGAAGCCAGAGGACAAAGATAAAGTTCTCAGTGCCTCTAGAGAGAAAAAACAGGTCACATACAAATGATTTGGTGTCAGAATCATTTTAGACAAAACTGGAAGCTGTGCTGTAAGCTATACTGAAATGGAGCAGTGTTTTTCAAGTTCTGAGGGGGAATGGTTATTGCACATCCACATTTCCATATTAACCACAATTCCAAGCGAGTATGAGGGTAGAATAAATGAAGATTTTTTCAGTAATGAAAGGCCTGAAAAAGTTACTTCCCATGAGTAACAACAAAAAAGGATCTGATATACTTAGGATGTAGGTAATCTAACAGAGGAGACAGGCAAATAGAGTTTCTAAGATGATGGTGAAGGGAGGTGGTGGACAGTGGAGCAGCAGGGCAGAAAGTGCAAGCAAAGTAGCCTGGAGCAATTTAGAAATTGTAAAGACGTTCCTAAGAAGACAGTGATAGAATGCTGGATATATTTATGCACATCGAGAGGAAATTCAGATAGTTGGGGAGAACTTGGGAACAAAATACAATACATAGAAAACTAAGCAAACATATAAATAAGAAAATTATTAGCTCAAAACAAAAGTTGTATAAGAAAGGAAAAACGATTGTAGCATCTTACATGGCTTGATTGACTATGAATTGCACTTACATAGTTATAATAATTAAATGCTAAAACAATTGCCAAATTAATCCATTGATTTTTCTTTTTCTAAATTTTGAGAGTACATCGATTGAAGCTTGGGATAGTGAAACAAGGAAGGGCTTGGGTTAGAAGAAGCAACGGGAGAGAGCCCAGGTGGGGCTGCTTTGGTTCTCTTGAAACATTATAGGAAAGTGAGACACGCCGGCAGCTGTGTGGGGCTCACTGAGAAGAAAAAGTCACAGTGACGAAAGTGAGCTAAGGCGGAGTTGCTTTTCGCTCACTGAAAAGTTAGAGAAAATGGGCCTTGGAGACAGGTTCAGCGGGTCAGCTCAGGATGAGCTGCCCCTGCACATTGCTGCCCTGGTTGCGAGTTGCATGGGGATCCTTCGAGTTTAGGAGACGCATGCTGAGGGTGAAGAAAGGCGTGGGAAGGCTTGAGGGGAGGCCGGGGTGAGGAAGCGTGGCGGTGGGGTGGGAAGAGCGCGCCTGTCTCTGTGTTCCAGAGATAGGTTAATGGACACGGGGCAGATGTGTGGTACTGGTGCACTGTGTGTATGCGGGAGAGACCTAAATCCTCATCTTCCACGCTGTCGGTAGATCAAGCTTAAAACCAAAAAAAAAAAAAACCATAGTTGCCGAAAGGCAGAAGTAACTCAAGTGTTCATTGACAGATGACTGGGTAAACAGAATCTGGCATACAAATTCAACAGAATAATTATTCAGCCTTAAAACAGAAGGGAATTTTGACATGTGCTACAACATGGGTGTCCCTTGCGGACATTGTACTAAGTGAAATAAGCCAGGCACTAATGGATAAATATTGTGTGATTCTACTTATGTGAGATTCCTGAAATAGTCAAATTCATAAAGACAGAAGTAGAATCATGCTTTCTAGGGCCTGGGGATAGACGGCATGAGAAGTCAGTGTTTAATGAGTACAGGGTTTCAGTTGGGGAAGATGAAGAGGTTCTTTTTTGTTTGTTTTCATTTCTTTTTTTAATTGTTTTTTATTGTTGTTCAAGTACAGTTGTCTATATTTTCCCCCCACCCCATCCATCCCCACCTCCCACCCTCGATCCTACCCCCCTTTGGTTTTGTCCATGTGTCCTTTATGCGTGTTCCTTGCAACCCTTCCCTTTTTTCCCCCAGTTATCCCCTCCCACCTCCCCTCTGGTTACTGCCAGTTTGTGCTTAATTTCAATGTCTCTCGTTAAGATGGATGGTGATAATGGTTGTACAACAATGTGAGTATGTCTGATGCCACAGAACTGTACACTTAAAAATTGTTAAAAATGGAAAATTTTATGTTATGTGTATTTACCACAATCAAAAAACCTCAAACAAAAACAGGCAGTAACACGCATAAATATGCTATATAGAGATAAAGAGTTCAGCTTCAATAGGGTGGATGCCTTTGGAAAGCAGGACTTGGAGGGAAAGAGGAGAGGAGGAAACTGTTCTTTCCCATAATAAGTTCTGTAGAACTGTTTGACCACTACAGCTTAACTATACATAGCTTTGCATGAGTAACTTGGATAAAATCTAGTATTTGACTGTTATAGCTTAACTGCGCATAGCTTTGCATGAGTAATTTGGATAAAATCTACTGAAGAAAAATAGACAAGAGATATAAGTCATCAGATTTGGAATGTATTTATATGTATGTATGGTGGACTGGATATGAATTGGGGAAAATTCTCTCAGTGTACAAAGGAAGAGTTGCCCTTATTTAAAGGGCTGTTGATGTTTATCTGTGGCATTATTTTCTTTTCTGTTTTATGAAAACCAGAAAAGGGGTGGTAATTGAGCTGTCTTCAATCTTCAGTTTCATAGATGTAACCAGATGGGATTGGAATTACGTGTTAGATATAAATTAAATTAAGGCCCATTCGATTCTCTGTTATGTTGTGTGCCTTATTAAAGAAGCAAACAGATCAATTTGGTAGAATGCGCAACAAAACAAATGCTTTATACTGTAAAAATCTTAAAGGTGATGATGAGGGTTGAAAATTTGTGATAATTAGAATGATCTCTTTCCTTTGCCTTGAATTCTTAAGAAAAATATTTACCTGTGTTCAGAGGAGAGTATGAGTTCTTTAACACTCTCTTTTGGTTGCAAAATAAATGTCACACTATCCCACTCCTGCCACTCCTGCAGGCCCACACACCGAGTTCATACTCGGGCATGTGCTCTGATGTGTGCGTGAGTGAGTGGTCCCGGCACTGCTGCAGGGGAAGATGGGGAGAGAGGGGACTGGAACAGTGAAGGAAAACAGTGCTGAGAGGCCAGCCCTCACAAAATTGGCTTCGTCTCAGAGTCTTGTGGAAGAGAGCCTGTGGCCTCATTATTATTTCCTTGGGAAACGACTTTTTGTGAAATTTAAAATAAAGGAACATGACCCACACTGTGAAGTTTTTCTTGAGTGGTTTGTACAGTTACTGACCTTCATTCCAATACAGAACTCCTTGAATTTCCTATTGCCCCCACATGCCATAAATGTACCACACTAATGTGGAAATGAGGTTCAGTATACTGAATTCACTTTTGACTTGAATGTGAGACCAGTACTTTAGATCTAGGTTACGAGGCGGAAATGAATTGATTGTATTAACATGAGTAAGATACTCTCTGGTTATGTTTTTGTTATGTAATTTAACCTCTACAATATGGAAGGATGTGTAAGAGGTTATGTAAAATGATGCCTTAAATGTAACTGGTAAATATATCGCTTAAGTTCTGTTTAAAACATTAATACACAGGGGGCCAAGAACAACCACTTTATTATTTTAATTATCAGATAAACTTTAGATTGGTCAGGCACAGCCTCTGTCTGCCTTTCTAAAAGATGGCTGGAAGCAAGATATATTTTTCATCTCATCCCTGGAATGCACTGTTAAAGCTTATGCTTAATAGGTAGTGATCTCTCATGACAGATCAGGATGAGCCAATATTCTTGTGTTGTATTTATAAAGTTACTATCTTACTTTGCTTGTATATCAAGTCAAGATATAATAACTGCATAATTGAAATATAGAAAAATATTTTAAAACAAACACTTGCTTCTCTTTTACTTTCCTTCTCTTTACATGCTAGGTTTTCTTTTCCCTTTCTTTTTTTCCTTCTCTTCTTTTTTTACCTCTTTACTTCTCTATTTCTCTTCCTCTCTTCCCTTTCTCTTAGTTGTAGAAATCTTACTTTCAGGACCTGAGGATTCAGCTTCTTTCTGAGCACACTTACATGCTGACCACCCCAACTGAGAGTCTTTAAAAAAAATCAGCCATGCACTGGCTGGGTGGCTCAGTTGATTGGAGCACCAACCCCTACACCAAAAGGCTGTGGGTTTGATTCCTGGTCAGGGAACATACCTAGGTTGTGGGTTTGATCGCCAGTATGGGAGGTAACTGATCAATGTTTCTCACATCGACGTTTCTGTCCTTCCCTGTCTCTCTCTCTCACGTCAATAAAAAACATATCCTTGGTAAAGAATTAAAAAAATCAACCACAATATATGATCTAAAACCATAATAAAATTTCAATCAAGTTTGTGATTTAAATCAAAATTTAAAAGAAAGCTGTGGCATTTGCTGTTTATTATAATATGTTTAGTTGTGTGGATAATGATTCTTTGGCGAAAGAATAATTCAAGTATGATATTTTTAGAGGGTTTAAATTCAAGGATAAAGACTAATCAGTTCAGGTTCTTCCCAGATCCCAGATTTCCTTGATATTCTGATATAACCTCACTATTAATTCTAGTTAGATAAGATAGATTCTAATACCTCATTTAATAACAACACAGTGAAAAATATACAAAACAAACAAGGATACCAAGGACATGTTTTTAAATGGTTGTAAATTTTAGATAATTTTAAATTAAATGTGATTAACCCTTGGATCCTGCCTGTAGATAATCATTTATTCTACTGTTTGAATTCAATCTTAAATTTTCACATTTAGTTCTTCTTTATTCTAAGTTTAGATCTAAGTTTATTCTAAGTTTAAACAACATGATTCTATAAAGTAGATCTCGTAGAGCACAACTCATTCGCTTGGTCATTTCAACTGTCTTTTTAAAAAAATGCTTTTATTGGGCTAGTAGGGTTCATTCATAACCAAGAAGATAGGTCTCATGTACTTGACTATAGAAGTTACTGTAATATTTTATAGATAGAATAATTATGAGTTACCAGATATTATAAAGGAGAATTAACATCAACCAGATTTACTTGTTTTTTTTTTAAAGATTGAGTTTGATTATTTTGATTGTAAGAAGACTTTGAGATAGCGGTCTAAGGTTGTAGACCCTTTAACATAGGATTGGGAGAAAGGAGTCTGTTTTCACTGTCGACACTCTCAAGGATCATTGACATTTGTTACTGTGAACTTGCCTGGCACTAATTGCAAAGTAGGAGAGGTAATGCCTTACTGTATCTTTCTTATGCTGTTACAGTGATATACGTAATACTAAGCATCAGTCAGCCCTCTTTCTAATAATTTTTAGGACGTGTGAACTCATATAGAGTTTATAGAAAAACTATAGAAAAACTTTTTGTGGAATAACTTTGGTATTATCTTCAAAATTAAAGAATGTAGGTTTGGAATCAAGAAAGCCGGGTTAAGGCATGGCTCTCTCACTTATAATGTGACTGGACAAAACATTTAATCTAAGTGTTAGTTTCCTCTTTTACTAATAAAAGTCAAATAAGATCATGTGTGTACTTAGCACTGTGTCCAACACATAGCACACACACTAAATATGGCATTTTTGGATGATTTTTGTTTTGAGATCTATGTCATTTTATCAGGCAATCAAAGTCCTCCCTTGGGGGGTTAGCTTGGGTATTAAAAACCTGATACCAACTATCTCTCCCTCTTACCATCTTGGTATTCAATGATTGCAACTATATATTTTTTATGAGTATTTTAAAACAAACTGGTTTGGAAAAGCCTGAGTCACATTTTGAAAGGAACTTTTTTTTTAACCTTAAGAGGTTTTCCTTATTATTTTCAGGCTTTGGTGTTAGGAAATGCAGAGATTTTTTTGTTTGTTTATTTTTGTTTTTTACTATATTTGTAATGATGGCTTTAATGACACTGAGAAACTAAACCCTAGATCTGTTTAAATAAGCAATTCAGACCATAGACATTAATGAGACTTAAATGGATTTCACAGAGCGCAGTGGAGCCAAGTTTGAGGTCTGGATCTGGAGCCTGCCCTGTCCCCATGGTACTCCCTGTGACCTGGGGGATGGCGCGTACGGTTCCTGGAGACACCAGTGGAGAATTCCTAGGATTGTTGTGCTCTCAGCAAGTGGTCTGTTCTTATCCTCTGTCAGATGTTTTCTTTGCTGAGCACAAAACCTCCATCAAAATAATGCTAAGGGAATTGATATGTGAGGAAATAAAAAGAAAGGGAGAAAAAGAAATATTCAAACATGTCAGGAGAGCCAGAGAAATAGATTAAGGATGGTCTAGAAGAGAGGACTCTAGCTTAGTTGTATTGTCCCATATCCTTCTAGGTCTTCCTGACGAAGTATTTTATCAGGTAACCCTAAAGCAGTTAAAATTTAAAAAAATTTACATGCAATAAAATTCATTATTTTGGGGTACGCATGAATTGTTAAAACATGCAGAGATTCATGCAACCAGCACCACGAACAGGATACAGAACAATTTCATCAGCTCCCAGAACTCCCTTGTGCTGTCCCTTTGTAGTCAAAGCTTCTCTCCACCTACAACCCTCGGCCACTGACTGTGAAGTGAATCAAAACTATTGGATGGGAAGCGCATTCAGCAAATAGTGAGGACTGCCAGAACCTCAGTTGGTTATTGCTACACTACTCACAGATTGGGAATGTGGCATTTCTCTTATTCTCTTGTTCAGGATCTCAACAGAAATATGAACCCCAAACCCAAACCATGAAGTTAAATGTTTGCAATTGAATAGTGACAAATGAACATCTGAATTGTTTCTTTTTCTGGGTCTGTGGGATTCCAAGGTTAAGAGGGTTTATTACCTTTGATCCTGGCTGTCTTGGGATGGATTCTCTCTCTTTTCCTTAGAAGGTGAATGGACACATGACCGCTCCGAGGTGGCTAGGGGATTTAACACTCTGGACAAGGAAGTATGGGAGATAGATCATTGGAGTTGAACTTCTCAATCACAGACTTCTGTGTTCTTTGTGGGAGGCTAATGAACAGTTAAGTGGCGAGGGTTTATACTCTGAGTTAAAAGTTTTCAACCGATTATGTTTTGTTTTGAAAGCTTGCAAAAAACGTTGTTTTGTTGACAAGTTCAGGCTACTTTACCTTCCTGACATACTTTTCTAATTGCACATCTATAGCAAATTTAGAACAGCTTTCAGTTATTACTTGTGGCTGTGCATGTGGAGGAGAAAATTCTTTGCAGATTCGGGCTGTTGTTTGGGGGCACAGAAAGGCTTTGTCTGGTTGTGGCGCGTGCGTGTGGGTGTTTGTGTTTGCTTAAACTCAGGAGTCAGCCAGCTATGGAGGCCTCTGAGTGTGGTGAGACATTCATACAGAGCACTGATAATAGATCTTTATATAAGTTTTTAAGTACTTGAGAATTTTTTAAAGTTGAGAGAATACTGTTTTAGAAATGAGAGTGGCCTGTTAGGGGAGATGATCATACTCTGTACCAGTGAGATGGTATGAGACTAGGAGAGAAGCAGCGAATTGGAGAGTCCTTATTTTTAAAAGCAGTCTTACAGTGCCAGTGCCTAAGATGCCTTCTGTCCCATGGCATACCACCCACGAGAGAGTGGGCTTGAGAACCCAGGGGGCCCACTTGCAGAACACTAGGTAATAAAAGGGACCTGGGGCAGGTATTTGGAAGAGGGAAACCTGTAGCTAGTGTAGTGGTACTAAGGTGATAATCATTTACTGGCATTTTTTTCGAGGGCATGAGTCAGAACTGGTTTCATCTTTCTGTTCCTCCAGAATCTAGCACACTACTGCTTTGTATTAACTAGGCATTCACCAAATTTTTGTTATCGTATATATTCATGTCCTTCTTTTTTTTCTCTTTGGGCAAGCACTCAATGCATTTAGTAACAAGGAATCTCCATGAATATTGTAAAAGTTTTCATATTTTCCTGCTCTCCTTAGGCTGTTCATTTGCTGATGAAACCCATGAGTGTTGTATACAACTTTGATATCTCGAGATGTGCTTCTTCTCTGAAAGCTCAGATGTGATTTTTTCACATAGGTATAACTTTACCTCAACTCTCCTCCAGTGAACCCTTCTCACTGCTATATACTGGCAAAGTGTTTCTTTATTGTGGTGAGATGTATATACCATAAAAGGTACCTTTTAAAAAAGATTGCCTTTTTAATAATTTTTAAATGTACAGTTTTATGGCATTCAGTATATTCACACTGTTGTGCAACTCATCACTATCATCCGTCTTTAGAACTTTTTCATCTTCCCAAACTGAAATCTGTAAACCAGTGAATTTTAAGTGTGTAATTTGTGTTCCGGTACTAATTGAACAAATAGTCTTTATATATGTGTTGAGGAACTCGCGATCTCTTTGCAGGGAAGAAAAAGAGGCAAAGAGCAAAACTGAAATCACCTTTTAATTTAATAAGAAGTGGATTATAATTATTGAATTTACAGATGGGTTTTTCTATACTTCAGTTTCCTTAAGCAATTTGTTCAGAAGCAACAAGTGGGAGTAGCCCTTACTTTTTCAAAGTCATGAGAGAGCAGTGAGGGGCGAAAGAGAGAGAGGGAGAGAGAAAGAGACTAATTTTTCCATCTTTGTGTATAACAAGATACATGGTTCCATTACATGATGGTCTTTATCTGCTTTCGAGGGCTACACCATGGTAATGTTGTGTATCTGGTGATTTTACTCTGATGTCAGAATTTGAGGATAAGGAGTATCTCTTTTTTTTTTCAGTACTGTAATCCTATTTTTTTATATAGGCTTAAGTCTGTTGTTAATTTGTATCTTTCTCTTAGTACTTATAAGTAGACCGTATAAGAAAATGAACAAATGCCACAAAACAGTATAGACTGCTTTCCCACAGAGTGACGTCGGAGAGTCTCAGTGAGCTACATACACGCGGATCTCCTCACTGTCTGATGAACAGGCTGCGGCCTAAGTGGCCGTGTTTCTTGGGAAGTCTTCAGTCAGAGTTGGTCTTTTAACATTGGAGAAAAGAGATATCTATAGCAGTAGTTAATAAACATTTTAGACCCATAAACCTTTTGACAGTCTAATGAAAGCCATGAACCCCCTCTTTACAAAAATTATCACGTGAATAGAAATCGTTAATAAAATGCCAGGGCATTTAGGCCCTCTGTATAATATTCTCAATTATATCTTTCTGGTGGGAGCCATCTGGATATTCAGGCCCACAGTGAGTATCAGATTCAGTAGTATTGTCTGGGATTCTCCTATTCTACTTTTGTCATGATTTGTGAAGAGTTTATGGAAAAGGTTGTCTCAGTTTCATTTTACACCGTTAGTGAAAATGAATGCTATCTTCTTTATGAGAAGGAGGTTCAAGATGTGGGTAACCTTTTCTGAGTAGCTGAGTTTAAATAGCAGGCGTCAGAGAATAAGTTGACCTATGGTTCATTTTGCTGTGCAAGTTGGTTAAGGTTATATTTACAAACTATGCTTTTGTTCTGACTTCTCATGTGTGATTTTTAAAAAATATTTTATTTATTATTTTTTAGAGAGAAGGGAAGGAAGGGAGAAAGAGAGGGAGAGAAACATCCATGTGTGAGAGAAACATCAATTGGTTATCTCTTGTGTTCCCCCAACTGGGGACCTGGCCCACAACCTAGGCGTGTGCCCTGACCACAAATCCAACCGGTGACCTTTCGGTTTGCGGGAAAATGCCCAACCCACTGAGCCACACCGGTCAGGGCTCGTGTGTTTTTGTCAGTTATTTTTCTCTCTCCTTATTCTATTGTGCAGATATTACAGAAGAAATAGAGTAGGGAAAAATAATAACAAAATTCTAATTTTGACTTGAAGTAGCTAGAGAAAGCTTAGTATGAGCAAGCTTAAAATTGGTATCCTCTTAAACATTAAGAATTACATAAAAAGGTATTTTACTTTGGGGAAGACTTGACCTCTTTCTGCACAAGAAAAATCGCAGTTTCCTTTATGGATGACCCTACCTCATAACCAATGCCGCAGAAAAACCGAGGAACATCATGCAGAAAGTCTCTTGGCTTTCAGCACCCCTGTTCCTTTGCTGTTTAAGTCTCTACCATTCTTTATTGCTTCAGTGCCCCCCTCAGAGGACGAGGCTCTTTCTCTTGTTTAAGCTGTTTCTTCTACTTGTGCTCAGTCTCACTTTTTTTGTTCTGTCTGTTTTCCCCTTACTCTCCTCCCTTTCTCTTCAACCTCTGCTTTCCAGTCGCTCTACCTCACAGTCAACATGCTCAGGTCTCCCTTTGTTGGCCGTGTTGCTGCAATCCCTCTTCTTTTCACCACCCCTGCTTTTCTTCCATAGGCCCCGTGTCATTGAATGACGTCATCATTTATCTAAGACAGAAAGCCCCTAAGAAATGTGATGCTTGTGTAGTGATTTAGGTGTAGTGAGTAAGTAGAATATTGTATAATTAGGAGGAGTACACATATATTGTAAATGAAAATGTATTGTATTAGTCAAAGCACAATGTAAGGATTGTGGAGATTCTTACTACGTGGGATAGTTTGAAACTTAAAATGTTTGGAAGCAGAGGTGGACCAAACAGCCTGGTGAGTTTCAACTTTACAACATTTACTATAGTTAGGCATTTTTAAAAAATTTGACACCCTTATAGTCAAAAGAATTTGAACATTTGTGCCTAATATGTGTACATTTGTATTTATAAATTGTGTATGTGTGTTATTCTCGTTAACTCATTGGTTCTAAACTTCTTGATTATGGACTTTTTTCAGTAAAACATTTTTGTGTATATGTACCCCATATATGTATATTTCATTTATTTATAAATTATATACATATGTTACTCTCATTAGCTACTATCTTAAGGCAGGATATATATTTAGGCGAGGGATCCATTGTTAATAATGCATTTAAATCCTTTTTTCAAGTAGCTCTGATAATTTCAAATTTGGGGGTTATTTTCTATTAGATCTGCTTTGATCATTTTTATGTTTACCACATGATGTGTTTGGCAAGGAGTTCTTCCCAGGTGTGTCATTTTTCCATTGCTGTTTAACAAACCACTCCATAACTTGATTGCTTAAAATAATACGGATTTGTTATTTCTTATGAGTCCGTGCATCAGCACCTCGGGCTGTGCATAGCTGGAGCATTTGTCTCCTGACCTCACCTGGAATCACTCCTGTGGCTGGCCGGCGGGTGGGGCCAGCTGTGGTCCTCCACCTGCCTCTTTCCGCAGGGGGCTAAACCGTGCTTCCTCATACCATGGTCGTCTGCAGGTTTGGAGAGAAAGAGAGCTGAAGCTCTAGGCCTCTTAGGGTCTAAACTCTAGAGCTTGAAAATGCCCATCACATTCCGTTAGCCGAAGCAGGTCACAAAGCTAGTGCAGATTCCAGAGAGTGGAGGAACGGTCCTCACCCTGTGATAGGACAAGCAGCAGTGTCACATTTCAGAGGGGAATGCACAGCGAGGCGTGATTCACTGGGGCCCGACGTTATGATGACCTTGAAGCACTAGGACAGAGACAATATCCATCCTGCTATTTTCTTCTCATTCACATGTGCTAGCTTTATTACTATTACTTACAGTTTTTGTTTAGGAATATGTTAAAGCCATCTGTCCACTTTCTATAAGTTTAACTGAAACTAGGTCATATAATCTAATTTTATTTATGAGCACATGTAATCTCTAATACATCACAATAAACTGAAAGAAAATAAACAAATGAGGGTAGTGTATGAACCACTTTGCATTCTTGCCACAATATATAGTAATCTTGAATTCCACATGTGGTACTTGACTCTCTGACATGCAGAGAGTGAGGATGTCTGTGTCATTTCTTAAATCAAATGTTAGTAAAGTTTAGCTTCTTTCTTTCTTTTTTTTTGAAACATGAACATAAGTATAAGTACTAATGGTTTGTTTTTACTTGACCTTGAGGGTAGACACACCCACTTTGGAAACCATGGGTCAAGCTGATATGGAACCGTTTATATGCCACAAGTCAGTGGTGGCACTGGCATGCCCATTAGCGTCAGCCTGACAGAAATCAGTGACTCAGCGTTGGTGCCCTTTCTCCTGCACTAGACTAAGCCTTGGAGGCCTCCTCAGTGTCATGATGTAGGCTGGCCTTTAAAAATAGGTTACAGATGGCCCGTGAGGAGAAATGTGTTTGTTTTTCTGGTTATAAGAAATTAATTTTACTTGTGGAAGAGGTAGAGTGTGGTATATTTTATGATTGGCATGTAGGAAAGAGCTCGTGTGTGTGTGTGTTTGGGGGTTGGTGTGAGGGGTTGGGGGATATGGCCTTCTATTTCTCCTTCATATCTCTTTTTCATCAAAGGGAACTTTCCTTTGGTTTCCATATGCAAAGAAGAACTTTAAGGATAGTTTCATATATTTTAAACTTGTGTTTGGACGGGAGATAAAAACAAATGTTTATTTACAATGCATGAGGTTTGTTTTAATCCTCTTCTCTACAAAACTCAGTTCATAGTTGCAGTTTCCTGGTGTGTACGAGTTTGCTGGTATCAGTTCTTTAGCTTTTGATACAAGGTAGTCCTGTTGTGCTGCTGGAGCTTTACCAACTTGGGAAGCCTTCTTAAAATTCTAGTGTAGTCATAGCTACTTCTCTTACAGCTGTGCTTTCTTTGTCCTGGTGACTACAGAGAACGCTTCTTCCATGCAGCCAGCAGGATTAACAAATAGGCAAGCCGAACCCCAAAGTATTCAGCCTTCTTTCTTGCTTTGATCCCATAACCTCTCCTCTGGTCGGCAGTGTGTCGCTGTTGACAGTTCTCCTGGTTCAGCCAAAGGTGAGAGATAATTGCTTATGGAGTAGCGGCTGGGATGGTATGTGTTTTTGCAGCAAGTACCCCCCACCCCCGTCCCCAGGCAAAGCTTTGGATCTGGTGCACATTTCAAAGCATGTGTTAAACTTTATGTGACGCTGATTAAAATGGAGGGCTCCAGGGTGAATTGGCAGCACCCCGCAAATGCATCTGCCAAATGACATACAGAGAAATGGCTTGCTGCAAGTGGAAGGGCTGATTTCTGTCTGTCTGAGCAATGCGCAAGCCTGCAAGAGGAAAGGTGCCTCGGGGAGTGTGTGCATACACAGCCTGTGGAACATCCGGGGTTCTTTGGCAACTCCTTTGCTCCTGGGGTAGAAAACCTCATTTTTTCTCTTTTAAACAACAACAACAAAACACGTATGGAAATAATAATTGCATCGCCATGTCCTTCAGTTTGCCATTCCCAGTGAACACTTATGGAAAACCTGCCACGGAGGTAGAAGAATTGTCTACCCTCTGAAGCTAGATTTGTGGACCACTGGAATGAGATCTACCGTGTTCATTCCTGAAGGAAGTTATGTTTCATTCCTGACATTCGTTACAAAGCAGATGAATTTGTGTGCAAGCTTTTTAGGATGGAAGTCTCCTCAGGATTTCTTTTTAAAAAGAAGTATATATTTATATCATATGTGTCTATTATCCCTTCCTCAAAGGCAACAAAAACATTAGTATCTCAGGCCCCATTTCCTTAGGCATCTTGCCCTGCTTTTATGACAGGGTTAGGATAGAGAGAACATCAGTTCTTTAAAGGGATTTAGACAGTTTTTTTTTTTAAGGAAGAGGTAAGGAATTTTGAGGAGTAACAAGGGTTAGTGGCACACATGTGGGAAAAAAATGAAGAGAAACAGGTTGAAGACATTGGTGGAAAGAGGAGGGTGAGTAATCAGCCAGGCTTCTCATTCATGGGTGGAGCAGCGGGAACAGATACAAGAACAGGGATTATAGAATGTGGAGTGGGTATGAAATATCAATAAAAAGCAGCTGCAATTATATTGATTTATGGATTTAAATGGCCCCACCAAACATTGATGTATTTCATCCCATTTATTTCTTGCTCCAGAGACTAAAGAATTGTTTGACTTTTTTTTTTTTTTTTTTTGCAATATCCTTTTGTTCTTCAAAATGCCCCAAAAGATGGCTTTGGGGACTCACTATGGGACTTTTGTTATCATTTCGGTTATACTTGAAGTGGGGTAGATCCCTGGTTATGTTTTATTCTTAGGAACTTGCTTTTATATATTCTATGCTAAAAAAGCAAGCCTCATACATATAGATATATTCCAGTTTTCCAGGTGAGGCCATCAGATCTGTTTTGCTTTTAAGTGTTTTCTTTGATGTATCTTATTTCTTTGTTAAATTAGATTTCTTCCTTTTCTGCTTCTCCTCCTACTCCTTCATCTTTACCCTTTTGAACAGGATTGGAAAATGTGCAGGGAATGGAAAGAAAAAATGCTGGCTGTTTGCCTACCATTTTGGAGCTTTTATTGAATTTCATGCAATTTCTTCATTTTCCTCTGGTATTAAAGCTCAGTTTTCAGTCATGAAGATACTTATTTCTGAAGAGTATTTTTGACTGAACTTTTGTTGAGAGTGTTTTGGGGGGGTGGGAGGTTGATCATCTGTTTTCTTCTCTCTCTGAGAGTCTTGGTTAGGTCAAATAGAATTTGCCCCGAGGATATTAGTATTGATTTCATGTAAAAGAAGTTTGAAACTTACGATTCCACTTAATTTCCTCTTTTGGGTTATTGTAGACTATTTTGCACAGATAGAAAAACACAACTGGAATGTAGTGAGCCACTAAATCTCGGTGAGTGCCACTTCTTTGTGAGAAGCATCCTATAGTTTTGAATGGGTCAGTTACTAAATGGAAGCTTCACCTTAGGTAAAATAATTTTATTTGATAAAGAATACTATTCAAAGAAAAGAGGAAGGTTCTACATGCTTTTTTTTGTGTGTGTGTAGTGAAATTTCTAAAACAGAAGGAGGAATGTAGAAAAGGAATTCGGAACTTGTCAGTATCACATAGTATTTTTCCTTACCATAACACCTTCCTCTCATTTTTATGTCTGAAAGACTATCTTTGTTTAGTACTATCTCATAATTTGAATATAGTTTTCAAAAAGTCAAGATTACTATCTTGATGTTTTACACTGTGTTTATTGTTTCAAATCAACAAATACCTATTGAATGTGGGTTAAAAACAAGTCAGTATACCATACGTCAGATGGTCATACTCACTGTGGAGAGAAATTAAGCAGGGAAAGGGAAAAGAGTCGTTGTTTATTTGAGGTTGGATAAAGTGTTGTGTTCTTTGGTGTTCTATAGTTAGACATTTGTAAATTAATCTTGATGTTTTCAAGATTTACTGTCTCTTCACGTCCCCTGAAACTCATCATTTTGTTGGACTTCGGTCTGTCTTCGGGTGGCAGCACTTCTGCTTCTTCTGTAGCCCAGGTTCTGACTATCAACAACTATTTGTTAAGTAAATGGGCATGAAAGTTTGTATTTTTCCTTGTTTTTCATGGTCTCTTTGGCTAGTGCAAAGCCAAATACAACATCAGGTCACCAAATAATAGTATTTGACTAAAAAAAAGCACTTGAAACTTCAAGATTACATAATTTTTATTCCATTATACATTTATTATATTTGTTTATTTTTAAAAGATCATATCATTTATTTTTAGACAGAGGAGAAGGGAGGGAGAAGAGAGGGAGAGAAACATCAATGTGTGGTTGCTTCTCCCACACCCGTCACCAGGGACCTGGCCTGCAACCCAGGCATGTGCCCTGACTCGGAATCGAACCAGTGACCCTTTGGTTCATAGGCCAGCACTCAATCCACTGAACCACACCAGCCAGGGCTAAATTTATTCTATTTAGACAAAAGCAAATTTGGATGCTTTTCCTATTTTTGTTGCAGTTGCCATCTTCGATAAGCTAACTCATTGTTAGACAGATTGGTAGACACATTTGTATTCTACTACTTTATTTCAAAGCAGAAAAGTTTCAAACCATTTAGTTTTTTTTTTTGTTGACACTTGCAATTTTTACTTATTTTACCCTCTAATAAGGTTTTTGAGATGGTTTTACTGACCACTTTGAATTGTTTTCAGATTTCATCTTTATATGTGTATGTTCATTATCGTGGTTCATAACCTTCAGGGATCCTCAGAGCAGTCTGTGTAGCATCAGTCCAGGTTTAGTCAGAGGAGCAGAACCACTAGGAGCGTGTGTGCCCAGTTTCCACAGTTTCAAAAGATCAGTACCGACCATGGCTGTTACCTTTGTGTGACCTGGAGTTTGAAGTCTATAGGGAAGGTAGCCCGGAGTGAAGGCAGACGTAAAATAGGGGGAACTAGGACAAGCTGGAACCTCCAAGCATGAGCAGGAACCCAGGAGAGTGGACTGAAACTCACATTAGTTCTTGCTATCTCTGATCTCGATAATTTGGGTGTACTGCAGGAGAACCTGGTGTCCTTCCTCTTGGAGCTGAACACACATCTGGCCCAGGAGACGCTGAAGGAGGGAGGGTCCAGGGGAAATGGAGTAATTGCTGGTCTGGCTATGGCCTTGCACCAATGTGCTTAACCTAGCAGTAAAGAGCAATGTGAACTACCAGATAGCTGCTGCTTACTTTCTACTCTCTAAGTCGTGCAGTCATATTTCTTGTGCCTCACCTTAACTAGAAACATCTAGGGCTGGGAATGATGGGAAATATAGTTGTTCAGCCTATCCAAGTTGACACATTACAACTGTATGTTTTATGATCCCAGGACAATTAATAAGCATTACTCTATACCAGGGGTTGTAACTACAACCTGTGTGTGGGTGGACCACCTGATTTTGTGAATGAAGTTTAATTATAACACAGACATGATATTGTCTACTTTTATGCTGCCAAGGCAAGTTGAGTAGTTTGCAGTAACCACTGTATCACCTGCAAAGCCTAAAATACTTACTATTTGGCCTTTTAATGACAAGTTTACTGGCCCTGATTCTGCAGGGACTGATTCTTCGGATTCCAGAGGACTCACATCTAGAAACACTTCTCAAAAGCTCTATACCATTATATCTATCCCTAGGAAGGCTTTCTAGTTTATATTTCCTTTTTGCAAGTGTTCCTGTTAAAACCTTGTTTTTCTTTACCCGTATATTTTCAAGTTTTCTGAAATATTAACTGGTATAAAATAAGACTTATTTATAAAATATTATTGATCTTCTTTGAAGAGCTCTATAAATTCAACTGCATATTCATCATGATTTTTCCTGTAAGTGCTATGGCTAAACTATATTGTGTGTTTATTTTTTTTTCTTTTGAATTTGATCCTTGAGTTTACAGTTACGTTTCTTAAGGTAGATGTATTAGATTTGTAGGGCTGCTGTAACAAAGTGCCACGAATTGAGTGGCCGAAAACAAAAACCACAGAAATCGTTCTCTTCCAGTTTTAGAGGCTGGAAGTCTGAACTCGAGCTGTGGGTAGGGTTGATCCCTTCTTGGGGTCTCAGAGAGGGAATCTGCGCTGTGCTTGTGGTGGTCCTTGGTGTTGTTGGTTTGTGGCAGCATCACTGCAGTTTCTGCCTCCTTTATCACATGCTGTTTTCCCTGTGTGTCTTCGTCCTTTCTCCTTTTCTTACGAGGATGCCAGTGGGATAGGATTAAGGCCCCCCCCACCCCGATGAGCTCATATTAACTTGATTACGTCTGCAAAGAATTTCCAAATAAGGTCACCTTTTCAGGTTTGGGGAGTTAAAGCTTCAGTGTATCTTTTTCCCATTTAACCCACGACAGTAGAATTTAAATTGTCTGAGTTCCCGACAAGCCCTTGTTACACAGCAGCTTTCTCTGTGTTGTCATGCCAGAAGGAAGATGTTCAAATGAGCTCTAAACATCTCAGAAATCTTTAGCATAGGAAAGTCTGTGCTTCATGAAACACTTATTAAAACTCAGTAAGTGTAACAAGCTATATAGTCAAAGACTAATACTGTGAACACAAAGTTGTCGAATTGGTTAGAAATATGGTTCATGATTGTTACTGGGATTTGTCAACATGTTGTGCAGCCGACAAGTCTGCAGTGGTTAGTTGGTGACACTGTTCCAGTGGTCGCTGAGTATGAGGACTGAGAGACTGTCAAAGGGTTCAGAGGAGAGAACTTTTGACAGCCTTTTGGGAAAGGTGAATTGGCATATGATAAACTGATATAACTCTTCAGACAGCTTGGAACTTAAAGGAATGATTAGTTTTATTTAGAAAACAAGATAGTTTGCCTAATTGAAAAAAAAGATATTCTTTTTTCTTTATTTCTTTTCTCATGGAAATGAAATGATTGGAATATGTATAGGGCCATGGGGATATGAAAAAGGCCATTAGTCATTTATTAATTATAATGTTGACATGATAATCCTTGGTTATCATGCGCCCAGATGGTGCTCAGTGCTGAAAAGATTATTGATGATGTGAAACATCTTTTTAGAGGTTTGTAGTTATTGTTGACATTTTTGTGAGGTAGGTAAGTGTTTTTTCCTCTCTGCCTTGTATGCTTTAAGAAAGTAAGTGCTCTGAGAAAAAGCAACTTCTTCGGGCAGGTGGGCAACAAAAACCTGATGATAAAACTGGTTTGAACTGAAGGTGTAATTCCTGGGCTGTAATAAACTATCTCTGCCCTCCTGTTGTGCAGACTTCAAACTTGTATAACAGGTTGTCTTGGCAGAGATGAGCTGGCATGAGATGTTAATATTCCAAAGGATATCTTGTGCATGTTTGGGGCAGACAGCAGTCTCTTTAACTGTCTCAGAAATCTCAGGGACACTTAAGAATGCACCTAGCTCTATCCGTTGTCTGGTACTTTATGGACTACATGGGAAGGAAGGTAAACGGTGGGCGCAGCTGTGCACACTTGAACCAAGACAAGGGGGTTAGATTGCAAGGAGAGGCGGCGGAGCTCCTGGTAGAGAGAAGCGTGCAGGTGAGGGTGCCGGCACGGTAGCTGGACTTCACCACAGAACTCAGATTTAGAAAGGAGCGTTGATCTGACCATCCTGGCCTAGTTTTCTCCTCTAACTTCCCTCTCAAGCCAAGCTATTGTTTCCTTAGGATATTAAGCTTTAAGATTATGTTGTTAAAACGCCCAGTTCTTCCACTGTGGGGTACCCATCTTAAAACACACTAGATATTGAAAGGGAAGGCATTTCTATAAAAAAAGAGAGGGACTCCAACAAAGTGCGCTGTGAGTGAGAATGAGTGGAAATGAGGTCCAGCCACTTTGATAAATGAAGTTTTTAAGCCAATGGGCTTCTAGACGTAAAATTGTTGGAGTCGTGTAATAGGATATTCAGGTTGATAGGCCCAGGGGACAGTCAGGTTGCATTTACCTTTTGGAGATTTAATATTGTAGCCAGGTGTACTTTTTAGTTTTGGTTACCTAATTGTGAAGTAGAGCAACACAGCTTTCTGGCCAGCTGCTGTGGGATAAAATTCTTAGATGTGGGAATTGGCATGATTAAAGGGAATGTAAAAGGCAGCAGGCAGCATGTTTTAAAAGTTTTAAATGGGAGCCCTGAGTTTATTGATTATTGATGATATGAAACTCTTTTTAGAGGTTTGTAGTTATTGACATTTTTTTGAAGTAGGTATTTAATTTTACCTCAATTTAATGCATGGACTTAATGCATCACTTATTGCTTTGGACTCATTTTCTCATTGGTACAATAGGGATGGCTAATGTTTATCTACAATGTAGAGCACAGGTGGCAAATACAAGGCCCACGGGCTGAATCCAGCCCCCCACTTTGTGTTATCTGGCCCGGCACCTTGTTTCTACCTGGCGGCAGTGCCGAACTCCTTGCCCCTAGTTAAGGAGTAGTTACATTTATACAGTCCTAGAATTACATTCAGCCCTTTGAAGATGACCACGAAGCTGATGTGGTTCCCAGTTAAAGTGAGTTTGACACCCCTGATATAGAGTAGTTAGGTTAGTACCATTAACCAAAATGATGTACGGCTTTGGCTAGATAATTTTGTAAATGTGTTTGATAATACTGGAACTCCTATCATTTAGTACTATATTATTAGCTTTCTAAAAGACAGGAAAGAAAAGGATTCTTTCCTACAAGAGACATTTTGTTTTTTTCACATTGGATGGGGTAGTGACACAAATTACCTCTGTTATCATGACGGACATACAGATGCTGTTGGCGCCCTGTTTATATCCCGTTAGCTCTTACGCTTCCTGTGCGTGCCTACTGAATCTCCAATTGCCAGCACCTGCATCTCTTTGTCAAAGGGCTTTCTTTGGATGCCCGAAGTGGGGAGTTTCTCCCCTACGCACTGTCCAGTAGTCCTCCGTCAATAACTGATGGAAGCTGGCGTGAAAATACTTCACCTCCCTGGTCCATCAGGTGGGAGGATGATACAGAATACCTTTAAGGCAAGTATTCTATGCATTACTTCCAAGTTCCCATGGAATTAAATTTCAGGTGACCTAACTTGCTTGGGAATATATCCTTTACTGACTTATTTCTTTTCGTTGTTTCTCTTCCTCACATCCCTACTAGTCCTTCCTGGGGTCCTCTCTCAAGTAAATTTTTGGACTCAAATTCTTGTCTCAGGTTCTCCTTCTGGAGGAACTTAAGAAAGTCAATAGCAGTGAAAGGTCTGGACCCTAATTCTATACACACTTAGAATAGATGCGGGTTTCCAGTAGATCTAAGACAAAGTATGCTTACATAGCCACTTTCCTTTAGCTCTCATCGAAGTTATTCACCCACCCCCTGCCCCCACCTGTATGGTGGCTGTGTAATGGGCAGTTTTCAGAAACTCTGGTGACTTTTAGTGGGCGGGTGGGATGGCTGGTCAGATTACCCCAAGTCGGAGATTAGAGTCCTTCTTCCCTGCCAACACTTTAAGGAGTCTGTGTGGGAGAAAATGATTCGGGATCTCAGCATTCAGTAAGGAAACTCTCATGCGTAACCTTTCTGCTTTCAGGAGGATAACTTGTCTCCTCAATGGTGACAGCTGTCCCCTAGTCCAGAGACCTTCTATTTTTTTCTTCTCTAGAAAATAAATCCCGAGCTGTTTGCTGTGGTGAGGGAAGGACAGGATAGGTCTTGGCCAGATGAAGTTAGAAAGGGGAATCTGAGGGTCTAATTGCTCCTTCCTCAGACTTCCACCTAAGCCCATTCAAGCTTCCTTTTCTATTGTACTTTCCCTTCCAGAGGTGCCCAGGGCTACCCACGTGATGCAGGTCCTGCTGCCGCTTGCTCACTTTGTCTGGTTACTGACCGGGCCCTCAGCTTTCCCGCTTCTGGCATTCTGTTGCTGTTGCTTCTTAAGTACTGCCTGATTTTTGTGGGTTTATGCCTTTTTTTAAAGGCTGTTTAGTTTTGTTTCAGTGGAGTTTTGAGGAAGGAGTTCAGCTCAGCACACATACTCGATTTGCCATCGTTGGCTTGAGATCATCAAGTTAGTTTTCACCGAAGAAAACAATAAAGGAGACTGTACAGCCAGCAGTATTGGAGGAAGTGGGGGGTTGCATGCAGTGCCCAGGAGTTAACGATTCACGTACTTTTGAGCATCTGAGCAAAAACATTTCAAGCGATTATTTTTTCCAGACTTTTCATAAAATACTATCTAGTAAGAAAAACATGGAAGAAAAAGTTGGGGAAGAAACTAAGGTCTTAGGATTTTAGTGTGCACGGGCTGTGTATTCTCGGTGAAGTGTATTTGTTTTGATTGTCATCGTTTGGGGTATAAGTGCTAACGTACTGGGAAGAAAGGAGACTGCAGCGATGATGCTTATTCACTATTGCGTATGTGAGAAGTTCAAAGTCTTTGGATATAAATAATTTAGAAAGGTGGTTAATTTTATTGATGTGGCAAATAAAGAATTCAGAATCTTACTGAAGGTTCCAGAGAAATCTCAAAACACTAGTCCTTTATTTCTGAAAGCTGGAGTTTTTCACATACTATTTGGCAAATTTTTTTTTGCCTTATTCATCAATTGTTTTGCAGATCAAAATTGTATATTCTATGATACCTGCTGGAAATAGTATTTTCAGTGATACTGTCTTTTTTAATCTAAAAGTTTATTAACTCAGCAAACTTTGTATATGATATATTTGTTATATTTGTTAAATTTCAGAATTCTGTGGATGGTTTCGCTATCATGCCTCTTTTGTCTCTTAAACTTAAAAGACTGAGCCTTCCTAAGGAAATCCACTTTTCAAAACTCCAGGCTTCATGTGCGATGGAACTTAAAAGAAAAACTCTTGGCTGAGCTTGAATGCTGAGAACCAGCTAAGTGGTTTTCTCCGTCTGGGGAAAATTGGAAAAAGGGAATTATTAAGCCCAGCAAATGTAGCTGTTGATGGAAATGCTGACAGACTGGTCCTGCTTGGTGCCACTGTTGTAAGCAGTCAGTCAATATTGGATGTGGTGTATGAGCTGCTGCTTATGTACAGGTTGTGTCCCGTAGAGCTTGTCACATATAAATAAACCCCTTCAAAAATGTTAAGTGATTTCCATAAAAAACATTTATTCTGTTCTCCTTCTTAAGCCAAATTCTTGTTGTTTATGGCTTCCTGTACCCAACAGTTCCTGATTGTCTCCAAAAGCAAAACATGTCCTGCGTGGATTAAGCTGCTGAAATGCCTTTCAGGCATTGTTTATGAGTCTGCACTCTTTATTTTCAGAGAGAAAGTGAATACTTTAATGTCTTCCATATTCCGTAAATCTGTCCCATGCTACAATTCAAAGCTGTGTGTGTTTTTGTTAGAAGGTACTTCTGGTTGTACTTAGGGAAGAAAAGCTGCCTAAGAATGTCAGTGCATATTTGGGTGGTGGTGGCAGACTCCCCTAAAGGGGATTTGTACTGGGTGAAAGTGCTGTTGGTTTTTAGCTCAAGAAAGTAGTCACCAAAGGTGCTGTTACAGTTAGTAGCAGCGTAATTGCTCTTTGATTGCTTTGCACCAGTAAGTTTCCTGTTTGGTTCATCCTTTGGGACCAGTCTTCCCTCCAGGCAAGCTTGCTGATTTACTACTTCTAACTCCACTGCTAAGTAGCGTACTGAGTCTGACTGCCTAGTCGTTTCGGTAGAGGAAAGTTAGACATCACTTTCCACCAAATGAGGCTGTCTGTGTGGACTGAGCAAAAAGTAATTTGAGTTGCAGGTGAAAGTTTACTTTTTCTTCTTAATTGTTGATTTTGAAAACTTTTAAATATACCGAAAAGTTGGAAGACTTGTACAGTGAACATTCATATTTACCCACCATCTAGACGTTCTACAATATTTACCCACCAATGAACGTTCTACAATAGTTGCTTTATCATATATCTGTCCATCTATTTTCCATCAATCCATCACATCTTTTTTATGCATTTCAAAGTAAGTTTGAGACATCAGTACATTTCAATTCTAAATACTTCAACAGAATAACATTAGCTAGAGTTCAGTATTTGTTTTATTATTTTATTGTTTTGAGGAAAATTTTAAATTCCATGATATGGACAAATGTGAAATGAGTTTTTGATTAATGTATACACCTGTTAAACGTAAACCCATGTCAAGATAATAGACATTACCGTCACCCCAGAAAGTTCTCTCATGCTCCTTTGTACTCAGTGTTCTACTCACACCTCCCAGAAGCCACCATTCCACAGGTTGGTTAGAGCTCCATAGAAGTGGAATCATACAGTATGCACTCGTATATAGAGGGTGGGGCAAAAGTAGGTGTGCAGTTGTGAGTGTGTACAGAGGAACACAGCTTCTTTCCCTAAGCATGATGATTGTGAGAGGCATCTGTATTGTTCCATGTTTCAGTAGTTCATTCCTTTTCATTGCTGAATTTTGTATGAACTTAACATGTTTATTCATTCTCCTGTTGGTTGACACTTGAGAAGTTTCAGTTTTTGGCTTGTAAGAATAAAGTTACTATGAACTATTTTGTATAATATATGTATCATTTCTCTTGGATAAATGTACCTGGAAGTGGAATTCTGTGTCAGAATTTTACGAGATACTTGCAAACCTTTTGGCAAAGTGATTGTATCATTGTATATTCATTCCCTCTATTAATATACAAAAGTTTCAATTGCTCGGCCTCTTTGCTAACATTTTTAGCAGTCTTTTTAATTTAGTCATTCTGTTGGGTGTGTAGTATTATCTCATATGGTCAACACTGAGTTTAGTTCAGTGTGGGAAACGAGGACTAAGAGATGAGAGGGACATAAAAACAAGTTGTAATAGGCCAGACGGTGAGTTTTCTGTCTCACTGTGGATGTGGATGAAGCAAAGAGTGAATCCAGCACCGGGAAGTAAGACAGGCGGAGTGATAGGGCGGGTGACAAAAGGAGTGAGGACCCGAGGGAGTGCAGGGCTGGAGTCGCTTTAGGGCTTTGGGAAGAAGAGTAGTAGTTGGCTTAGAGAGTTAAATTTAGTTGACCTTTTTTCCAAAATAAAAACGTTTTTATTGTTTTGGTAGCTAGAGGAGGGAGAGGTTAGTGTTCAGTATTATAAATATCATACGCTATACAGGGTGCTGTGAAAATTGGTTCTTAGCTGTTCATATGGAAAATAATATAATTAATAAATACTAATACAAGAATAAAGTGTGTTTTGTGTAGTCACCATTGTAAACTTACTTTTGCCTCGCCCTGTATAAAGGTATATTTAAACTGGAAAGTGAGAATCATTTCAAAATCCCACTGCCCACAGATCACCTTTCGGTGAAAAGATTTTAGGTTTTTATTTATAGATAAATGTCATTTATGTATAAACATCATTTACAGTCATTGTGTGTATACGCATGTCAATGTGTGTGTATTTGCAGACATGGGCTTGAACTGTACATACAAAATCATAGCCCTTTTATTCACATCTTAGACATATTAATGTCCACAAGTGTAAATCTACCAAATTATTTTTAATAGTTTATTATATAAATAGCACACTTTAACTATTCCTGTATTTCTGGATATTGGATTGGTTCTAATATTTTTAAAGCAGACTTTTTTTTTTAATGTATAAAGCTCCATGCTGAGTGGGCAAGGTTGAGGAAAATAGATAATCAAAAATGAAAAGGCATAGTTCTGTCTTCTAGGAACTCATAATGCAATGAAACTGAATCAGATGCTAAAAGCTTTCAAAGTAAGTATTTTTCTTTGCAGAGTGTGCAGAGAGTGTGTGGTGGTTTGTGCAAAAACTCTGTAAGTTAGACTTACTATGACTCTTGCTGGCCAGTTTTTTGTTGGTGTACCTGTGCAGTAAGTTGGCAAATTTTGATAGAATTTGGTATTCTAAGAGGTATAGTAAATTAGTTCCATTTGGGAATGTGGATTTCAAAGGTTGTTTGAGAGAATCCTGGAATTTCATGAGAACTCGATGAAGGTTCATCGAAAGAAAGAGCAATTGTGGAGGCTGTGTCTGTCTCGGTGTTTGCATGTACTCCCACAACAGGGTTTGCAGACCCAGGTTACAGACTAGCATCCTAGGGTGGCTTCCTGACCTTTTATTTCAACTACATACAGAATCAAGATATGGTTCATCTTAGTTATGTTTATAAAGTCAGAACCAAATCAATTCAAATATTACTACTTGGCAACTTTGTCACCACAAATCTTTTAAATTTATCGAATGGGTGAATAGTTGGTCTTCTGTGCTTTCTCCTTATCTCTTACGGTCGCCTGTGGTTTGTATGCGAGCCCACCATCTCTCGTTTTAAAATCACTCTAAAATATGCTTTCTTCCAGGAAGCTTCTTACTAATTTTTCTTACAGAAGGGATAGCAATTAAAAAGGCAAAAGGAGGAAAAGGAGGTATAGAATATAATATTAAAAATATGTCTAGGAGTTTGTGCACTTTTTGTCTCACTACTGTCTGAATTTTATGTTTTAAATTGTGATCTTCAACTCTGGAGATCTTATTTCTTGAGTGGAATAAATAATAAGTCAGTTTATCCATTTGTGAAAAAGGAATCTTAGGAAGAAAGAACAGATGGTCGGAGCCATTATGTTTCTTACCCAGCTGGGAAGGGTACTGATTTCAAATGTTATTTCCATTGTGTTTAATACTGCTCAAGGGCCTGTTTCTAGCACCTTTTTTATTTGGCCATGTGTTTTGCCCAGCTCATGGTGCAAAAGGGAACTCTGGTCAAGACTGATTATAGGAATTAATCAGGCATTGTGACTAGCAAGATTAAAAGCCTTCTCAGACAGATTTTATTAGTTTTCTTTTTTTTTTTTAATTCAGATACTCTGGTTAGAAATAACTTTATGAACTGAAATTAGACTGTCCTATTTCAAGGCTAGTGGAGAGAAGGGCATTAGAAGAGTTGTTATTTTATATGGTGTATTCCCTTGACAGCAAAAGCATTTCAGTTATTTGCATTGTTTTTAACAAATTAAGACCACAATATTGTTGTGATTAGTGTCTTCTAGGAAATCGATGAACTGGTGTTCAGGGGAATCCTCTTTTTTACCAAACTACACTGTCATCTACTTTTTCTGAGCACTTGAGGTACAGAGCTAGTTTTTAATGATCAAAACTTATGTGGCTAACATTTTATATACTTGTTAAAAGATAGATATGACTTAAGCACTATAGCCCTTTGTGTTTTTTTT
>PVKM010012432.1:0-31701 GCA_004027735.1 Carollia perspicillata | reverse complement strand
AAAAAAATTCCTGTAATAAATATACTTAATTTCAAGATTTTTAGGGAAAAACAAACCTCAGTGGTTCCCCTTCTTTACACACCCTGTTAGTGTGATCATAATTTTCTCTCCTCCCAATTTTTTCCACAAAGCTTGAGTTCATCACTCTCTAAAGCAAGTGACTGGGGCACATTATATACCTCTTTCAATTAGCAAGACATCAGTAGAGATTTCAGGAGCTTGGGGAAGGGGCTGCATATCTTACTGAAAAGCATTAGTAAATAGAGACTCCAGAGACGAAATGGCTAAATAGCTTCAGAATCTGGAAAATGAGATTCACAAGGAAGCCACCCTCCCCCAAACCTCTTCACCCCACCGTAGGCTTAGGGGAACACCCATCCTGCCATTTCTCTATAACCCCACACTTCTAAAAAGGACATGTTTTTATCTACCATACGATAACAAAAAGCTAGATAGTTACAGGAGGGACAGCAACTAGTACACTGTATATGGCTGTATGCCTTTGAAAGTAATATCTGAATTATTGAGTAAAGAACTACATAAAATTTCACTAGATTCCAGTGTGTATTAGCTTATGGAAATCCTAGTAGGGATAGGTTTGTATAATAGTGTAGGATCTCTACTTCTAGCAGGCTATAAACAGGCAAGAACACATACCCCCACTGGCCTTCTTTCTATAAGTTTCCCTTTCCCAATCTATAAAGAAAAGTCTGCTCAGATGGGCCAGAAAGAGGAGAGGGACTGTGGAGGCTAAATTACTTTCATGATTTACTTTGATTTTTCATTATCATAAGTGACTAAATTATGTATATCTTAATGGAATACAATCTATTCTATCTTACATTGTTCATTTCAAATTGTATTCCACGATAACAATTTTATTTCTTATTTTTCAAGTTCTGGAAAGATGTCTTTCTGTTTTCCTCCTCCAACAATGTTTTTGAGGTAAGGTCAGAAGTATTTTCCGTTTATATATAGTAACTACATAGCTTTTCCTGATGGCTGCCCTAGAAATATTCAGTACATAGAAGCCTTAGATTTACTGTGACCAAGCCCACAAGTTGGAGAAGATGTAAAAGTTAAGGCAATGTGGAGATCCTAGTTTCATTTTTAAAGATTTGTTTTGAAAACTCTCCATCCATTGAACAAATGTGTCTTGAGATAACATATAGATTAGGATTAACTCAAACATTACTATCTAATTTTTATTATTCAACTTGGTGGCAAGAAGCAAAGAGCTATAAATAGATGTCATCAGGCAAGCAAGATGCAGAAGCAAAGACATCAGACAGCATTTTCTCATATGCATACTTTTCTGATACCTATAATTTGAATTTGATTGTTTTAACAGTCTACCAATACATATTTTCCAGACTGCTGAAACAACTCTTTTATGCTTCACTTTACATTCTCATAAAACACACCCAGGTGTCTATCATTTAATCGCAATTTCCTTAAAGTTTTGACTCACCCTGTATGACGCAGGAATAGTAACCAACGTGTATGCCACAAAGTCCCAACCTTGTTTCACTCTATCTGGGCACTAAAACCATCAAGGTCATGTGTGAAAGCAAGGCACTAAGTCTCTGCTCTTTTGCAATTTCCCTGTTTCAGAACATGTCTGAAGCAATGTGTGGCTTGGTGATTGAATCATGATGGGAATTAGGTATGCTCAGTGCTAAGTTTCTACCTCACTCCTGTTCTGTCTACATTAGACTTTGGAATTTTCTGGGTCACTATGGATCACTTATTAAATATCTTGGAGGACTCAGAATTCCATGAAATAAATAATTGACAAAAACAGTTTCTACCTTGTCATCTGAGAATTTTCGAGGATCAAGGAATTAAACACAGATTATAATAGGACCTCAAATGTCATGTTTTTTAATCTCCGGGAAACATCACTTTTGAGTAGAAAATTGGAAAATTGCTTCTCTCACCTGTAATTCTGAAGTAAAAGATTTTGGTTTTACTTATATTTTAAATATTCTTTATAGTATTAATGATAATAAAATGCCTAGATATCAGTTAGAGTCTCTGTTCTTTAGTTGTCATTGTAAGAGTATGATCTATAGTAAACATTACTCCAAACATAGCTATTGAAAGCTCATGACTCTTTGAGATCCACAAACATTTCTTGACATAAAATGTTAATTAAATGATGTCATATAATATGTATGTCATTTATTGGTATCTCCTTTTATCCTCACCAAAACACTCGTGAATAAGTGCATTATCATTCCCATATTATTGATTGAACTTACATTCCAATTAAATTGTTACTCACAGATGAAGACATAAGGACACAGAGAGTGTAGATATTTCAGTCAATAAATATATTTCTTCATGAGTTTCAGTTTCTGAAGATGAAATAAAACATATACTTAGGCCACTGACTTAACTTAAACCCAAACAGAAAGTTTGAAAGAAAACGTACTTCTAGGTAATTACCAACCTCAAAGCCCTGAGAGTTTTCGGTGTTAACCTTTGTGTCATCAATTTACGAATACCAGCCTTAGAATTCTTGAAAATATAATTCTGCTCTTGACAGCTCCCAGAAGCATATTAACCATAATCTTGACAAATGTATTTCTTCAGTTCTATTATATAACAAAAGGCTCAATATACTGTAAGACAACACACAATAGAGTGTTCAATATTTGTTACACAAATTAGTAAAATTTGAACACTGGAACTGGGCATGGGGGAGACTGGGCAACAGAGTCCGCTGCTTTGGTATCTAGAGAAGCTGCCCTTTCAGAATGTGGCCCCACTGCTCTTCGAGCCAGTGCTTTCATAAACCAAAATCTGGGTGGATTTACTTCCATAGCAGGCCTGTTTTACTAGAACTGGAGTTTCAGACATTAAAGGCAGGTCTCCCTTTCGTAAAGTCCTAATTACCAAGAAAGCTTGAACTTCTTGCTTTTACTTCCTGGGTGTCTTTGTTTTAACATAATAAAAATGCTAAACCCTTTAGTTTGATGCATAAAGTCTTTCTAAGCCTTGCTAGCTCTATTCCAGACCTATTAAATAGGTACTCTGGGTGCTTCATTGGAAGGTACCGTTGATCCACTGTATCATCTCCAGAACAGTAATAATCAGGGAATGGCACTGCAGTTTGTGGCAGAAGGACATCTGGTTAATTGAGGGCTGTGCTTAATTGATTTCCATGTTAATCAGGACTTTACAACATAGTAATGTAAGTAATACTATTTATAACTACTTCTGGAGTCAGAGTCTCATTTATATTTATAAGAATTTTATCTATACTCTATTTTTAAATACATGATACACTGTTAACTAGTACTACTATTATATTTATTTATAAATTATTTATTTATTTATTTTTAGAGAGAGGGGAAGGGAAGGAGAAAGAGAGGGAGAGAAATATCAATGTGTGGTTGCCTCTCACATGGCCCCCACTGGTGACCTGGCCTGCAACCCAGGCATGTGCCCTGACTGGGAATTGAACCAGTGACCCTTTGGTTCTTAGCCCACACTCAATCCACTGAGCTACACCAGCCAGGGCAGGACTACTGTTTTATAAAGTCTAATTTATTTCATCTTCTAACAAAATTTACTTAGAAATGTAAAATTGCCTACCTTGAGTACTCTCTTAATTTTGTTTTAAACTGAAAAGCCCACATTTCAAATTTTATTTATTGGTTCAGACGTTTTCTTCCCTCCACCCATAGAAATTGTTACAAATTTTTATTTTTATATAAACTAAAAAATGAATGTTACTTTGCAGTCCTTATGGTTCTTATGATAACTGTAGGCATGTCAAAGGATGAAATTTAGAAATTTACCTCATAGAATATAGAAGAAACAGAACATCAAGGAGTTACCAAAGAATGACTATAAAAAAAAAAGCAAAACCTTTACCCATGTAAATGTGAAGTCATATCCTGACCAAAGGAGGAAGTGGCAAGTCTCAGGGCTCAGGCTCACTTACCAAAGACTCTCATAGACGCACACTGCCGACTGCCTTCAGTTGTTTCTGTAAGGACAGAGAGTGCACTCGGAGTCTGAATTCAAAATGCTGAAGAGAAAACCATCCAATGTTTCAGAGAAGGAGAAACATCAAAAACCAAAGGTAAGGCAATTTTATACATAGTCAAACAAAACTAAAACATGTAATAGAACACACACACATAGTTCTTACCTGTCAATCATAAATAAATTCAACCACAGGGCTGAATGCCTCGTGGCAAATATGGAAAAAAAATAATTGCAAAGTTCGATGTCAAATATTACCTGACAATTATTGTCTTTGTAATTTTATGTTATAGTTCATATTTGATCATTTACATCTTTAACTGAACTTGGAGCTCAGATTACCAACTTCATGGAAATCAACTTGGTGGTTTTTCTGTGAAACATTGATACCATAAAACATTCTTGCACATTTTTAATGCCAGTAAAGTTGTCAATGTCTACTTAACAATAACTGAATGCATTTCATCTCTTAAGTGCTCAGATTCTCACAACATATTTAATTATGTGAAGGTCTTAAAATAGATATTTTGGTTAAATATTTTGTTTTTATTTTTTAACATTAAAATATGAAAGCTTGTTGCAGATATTATTTTTCTGTTTTTTGCTTTCAACTAAGCAGGGGATTGTGTTGTGTTTTGGGATACATCAAAACCCCATAAATTAGTAAATTTGTCAAATTGGTTCTGTGTGGTGTGTTGTTCTATTCTTTGTCTTGACAATAATTGCCACTTAAAAAAAATAAGGCATGAGATAGCAAAGTTTAAATTCTATTGTAGATATCTAAATTGGTTATTAACTTATGGTGGAGAAACTTTTTCTAATACTTGTACATTTTTTGAGTTTCTTACATAGTTAACATTTTAAATCTGTTTGTGAATAAATGATAGCTGAGTTAAAATGTCTTTTGAAAAGATTGATATATTACCATAACGGCTTTTATATGCTTGGCACCCATTCTGAGAGAAAGGAGTTGGGAACTGATTGTGAACTTCTGTACTGATGCGGCATCAAGCAATCGTCAGTAGTTTAACACTCCTTGCAAGTTACACACAGCCTCTCTGAAAGAAACAAAATAAATGACTTCCAATCTTCGGAAACTAAGAATAAGTTATTTTTATATTAATTCTTTCTGACACAAAGACCTGATAGAGGACGGACAAGCAAGCACCTTTACTGAAAAATATAGCTGGAAAATGCATCACAATTTCTGTCTTTTTCCCCTAAGTAATAAAAATTCAAGGTAACATTTTTCCAAAGACTACAAAACAATTTCTAAAAGCATCACTTACTTTTCTATTCAATATTAATTTTATATAAAATTTACTTGATTAAATGCAATAATATTGAGTTTATAATAGTAGATTTAGGAAGATCATAAAGTTTATATGAAGTGGTGGTTTTCCTCCAAGTATTTAAAATCTAAAGTTAGAATATCTCATAAAGACTATATTATGTAGTGAGTTACTATGTCATTGAACTGTTTTCAAAATGATATTTCAGTCTATTATCACCTGCCTTAATTTCAGGAACTATTGTAATACATATGGAGTATTGTTCATCTTATTGACTTCCTTATCCAGAAAAGAAAAAAAATTGATAAAATACACATCTGAGAACACAGTATATCACGGAATGTAGTTGGTTTGGAAGCATTAACTTTTGTTGTAAATGAACTCCCATTTTCTGGAAAGATGGTTTTATTCTACACACATTTTTAAAATTTATTTATTTAACAATTACAGTTAATGTACACTATTCTATTAGTTGTAGATGTGCTATATCATTAGACACTTATATATCTTACAAAATGATCACCCCAGTAAGCCTAGTACCATCCGACACCACACAGAGTTATTACAGTCTTATTTACTATATTCCCTACGCTGTGTTTTACATCACTGCAACTATTTTCATTACTGGCAACTTGTACTTTTAATCCCTTTCACCTTCCTCACCCATCTCCCCGTGCCCATTCCTTCTAGTGACCGTCTGTTTGTTCTCTGTATCTACGAGTCTGTTTCTGTTTTGTCTGTTCTTTTATTTTGTTTTTTAGATTCCACATATAAGTGAAATCATATGGTGTTTTTCTGACTTACTTAATTTAGAATAATACCCTCTAAGTCTGCTCATGTTGTCAAAAATGATAACATTTCATTCTTTTTATGGCTGAGTAATATTCTATTGTATGTATGTACCACATATTCTTTCTCCATTCTGTGTCAATTTAAAGAGTTTTGTGATTATATATAAACAAGTACTTTTTTCATATATTCCAGATCAACTAAATCCTTTCCTTTTAATATGGAGGTAATATTTTCTCAATTATTATACTGTAATTTTGCCTTAGAAACATTTAGTTTACTGGGTAATTTTCTTAATGCATTTTATGGAAAAAGATGAGAATCTGTAAGAGATGTCACAGATGGATGTCATGATAATCCTACAAATATGTGGGTAGTAAAATGAACGGTGCAAATTCCTTCATCTACCAGAAGGGAGCATAAGGCCTGTGTCTAGAAAGACAAAATAGAACCATCAAGAAAACAGTCTTCAATATAGAGAATCAGTGTTACTACACTGACTAACCACATACCAGATCAGTGATCTCACCTTTTAACTCAGAGACGTACACTCCCTGTGCTACACTAATTCAGGATTTTGAGAGAGATTTCTTTGTGTTTTATTACAAATACTAAAGTAGGCAACGAGCAACATTAAAAATGAGGGAAATATTATTTAACCACCTACTTCATGTTAATTACTGTGAGTTTTATTTCTGGGGACCTAGCACCCCATTCAAATGGTGAAATATGTATAATACCTAATGTAATACCTCAAATAAAAATTATGAAAGGCTTTATTATTAGTATTTTAAAATAATTATTTAAAATTTATTTATTTATTTTTAGAGAGAGAGGAAGGGAGGAAGAAAGAGAGGGAGAGAAACATCAATGTCTGGTTGCCTTTCACACACCCACTACTGGGGACCTGGCCTGCAATCCAGGCAGATGCCCTGACTGGGGATTGAACTCTTTGGTTCATGGGCCAGCACTCAATTCACTGCATAACACCAGCCAGGGCTGTATTTAAAAATAATTCTTATAGCTGTGAGAACAATTAAAAACAATCATGAATATAAAATGTGGCAGTAGACTGTATGTGTCCTATATTCAAAGTAATTTATTACTTTCTTATGTCCATAAGACTTATTGATAAACATATCCATGAATCAAAATAAGAAGTCAAAACACATGTTAAAATACAGTTTTATCATGTATAATTTTATCATCAGTGTGTCCTCTTTTCTATGGGTCCTTTCTTTCAAAAAGCTCATAAATAAGGCCAAAAGTATTCATTTTTATTATAAGATATTCACAGTGTAGGTTCTGAAGGAAAGACCAGAAATATTTTGTAAGGGAAACTGGAAAAGCCTCGGAAAATTATGACAAGAGAAACCACTATGAATACTGGAACATTAATAAATTCCAACAAGTTCAGTTTGTGTCTCAGAAGTCTCTGTAGTGTGTAGATATATTCCAAATTAAAAAAGAAGCTTGATAAATAGCGGTTAACTATTCTATATCTAGTTGATCGAAAACAGCCTTGGTTAATATACAGGCAAGGCACTACACCGGACACTACTGCTTCAGTTCTGTTTCTACCTTCTTATCCCGAGTGCCCACTACTGATGACGATTTTTAGAAATTTAAACTTTGATAAGATAGGATATCATCATGCTCTATAAATGCTTACATTATAGAACATAATTTTCCTTAACTGCTTTTCCAACTAAAACGTTTTATTTTTTTGTTTTCCATATTTATTGTGTTTATTACATACCAGTACTGTGTTCGGATCTTTTTGTACACTAATCGATTTAATATTTGTAACAACTCTGTAAGGGAGTCATTCTTATTTACCCTCAGAAAGGAGAAGTCACTGGGGAGGTGAATTAATTTGAACAAAAATGCATAGGTAAATGATAAAACTACATGATGTAAATACACATGTCAATTTCCAGTATTCCTGTTCTTAAATATCACACTGCCATTACAAGCATAAGTACTATAGATATCATTTCTATTTGTCTTAATTACCAGCTACATTTTAAGAAAACTAGGCAGAACATATTTTTAAGAGCCTCTGTGTAAGTTGGGAAGGAATTTATAGATCCTCCATTGTTGTCTCTGATTAAATGCCAGAATTTCACCTGCAAAATCCCTCTAGGTGTTCACACAAAGTTCAACACTTATTGTAAAACAACAATAAGAATTTCCTTAATATTCAAATATTCAAATTGTTGAAAAATTATGACCTAATATTTCGGTAAGAGTAACCATGTATCTCCTCCTGCACCTGGAATAATACTTTCAATGTAATAGGCTCTTAGTAAATATTTGTAAACTGAATCAATTTTCTTGAGTCTACTGTATGTAGCCTAGTTCAAGTATGAATGCTCACTATGTTATGCCCTTTCATTATTCTTGGTAGCAAGCCTGTTAGTATGTACCTAAGAAAGTTTGTATGTGTATGTGTAAATATAACATTTATTTTTAAGTTTTATTTTAAAAAGAACACCTATACCTCAAATGTCGTGCAAAAACCCCTAGAGAGGCCTGTCATTACATAATAGTAGACCTTTGTTCCAGGTCAGGGAATATGTTAGATACTTCAAAAATAGAAAGTGAGTAGATCACACAAATGAAATCCTGCAACTGAATCAACTGGCCTTTTTTTGGCTGGGTTAATGATATGTATTGATAAATTGTAACTGAGGTTTTTCTTTAAGTAAAAGAGATTCAAATACTGCTGTTATTTTAAAGGAGAACATGAAGTGATGGCAGTTCTGGAAATAAAAAAAACTTTTTTTTACCATTTTTAAAAATCTACAATGCATAGTAAATGAGACACCATTAGTGTCACAGATGCTAATTTTCATGAGCAATGACTGAAGTGGCATTCCTTCCTGCTTGCATTTGATCCTAGCAGTGGTATGAGGTGACGAGTTGATTATGAGCTGTTTTCACTGCACTGCCTGCTGTGCAAATTTATGCTTTAGACAAGGATGACACATAGTTTTGGCATTAAAGAGTTTTTCATTGCTTTTCCTATCAGACTGTTAAGATACATTTTAACTCTTATCTAACCTAGTATAAGAAGAGAGAAGTGCATATGCACTGATGCTTACTTTCTGCAAGGCATTTGCACAAGGGGATTATGGCATTATCTTTTTCCTGTAATTTACAGGAAAGAGAACAGTACTGTGGGTGTGAAATATTTTGCCCAAGTTATCATAGCTAGTAAGAAAGAAAACGATTTGGAATTAAATGGGAAAGATTTTCTTCATCTAAACCTCCGAGTTTCTTCTCTACTAGCTCTTTTGGCGGCTTCATCCGGGGTATAATTTTCAGATTTCAATTTATATGAGTTAGGTTGAATATTTTGGTTTTCCAAAGTGATATCAAATATAGCATGTGATATACAATGTAGTCAGTATTTTAAATTCACTTTTCCCATTTAAAAAATGGTACATGTAAATAAATGTTTATTTTTACTTTTATTAATTAACCCCCTCTGCAGCCACAAGGTCTCTCCAGAGGTTCTCTTCATTTATATATTTAGTTAGTATTTATGTCTATTTGTTTTTCAAGTAATATTTAAGATAAATTATAATGCAGACCTAAAACTAAATAAGACAAGTTAGGAGAAAACAAATTGCAGACCACAATAAAACGTGTCACGGGGCCATCGAGGTTGAGTTAAAATGAGTAAGCATACTTGTTTCTCAGTGTGGTCTTACAGAGAGGCAGCATTGCCATCCCAAGTCCTTGTTAGAATGCAGATTCTCTGGTCTCTCCCAGGCCTATTACATCAGAATATACATTGTAACAAGATACCCAGGAGTTCTGTGAGTACTTCAAAGTTTGGAAATGATGTTCACATTGATGGTTCTCAACCTAGATTGCACATGTGAATCCCTGAAGAGCTTTAAGAATCAATGATGATTGAGTTCCATTTTCAAGTATTCTGAAACACAGAATGTGTCCGAGCATTACCAACTTTCAGAGTTTACCAATCGGAAGCCATTTTTTTGTCCTACTAATGTTGTCAAAAGACTTGGAAGTTAATTCATCAATCCATTTATCCATCCATTCATTCATTCTTCAAAGTAACAAATATGTATTGAGTGCTTACTACCAATGGTATCCAGGGGTGTCCAACCTTTTGGTGTCTCTGTGCCAAGCTGAAAGAAGAAGAGTTGTCTTGCGCCACACATTAAATACATTGTGACATATAATCACACTAAAAAAAATCTCATAATGTTTTAAGTAAATTTATGATTTCATGTCGGGCCACATTCACAACCATCCTGGGCTGCGTGCAACCCATCAGCCACAGGTTGGACACCCCAGGCAGGCCATAGGCTGGGAATACAGTGGTGACTAAAACTGAGATCCCTGGCCTGAAAGGATTTACGTTTACTAGGGATCACAGGTAATATACAAGATAAATAAATTAAATATACAGCATACTAGGTGAGGATAAATGCTAAGAAAGAAAGGAGGGCTGTGAAGCACAAAGGATCAGGGAAGACTTGGTGAGAATGACACATGTGAAAAGGGACCTGGAGAAAATGGAAGAGTTCGCCCTGAGACTGGCTGAGGAAGTCATATTGCAGGCAGAGGGAAAAGTTTGAGGTGGGAGCATCCTGGGTGTGTTTGTGTAACAACGAAGCGGATACACACATGGGGAAGAGTAGTCAGTCACAAAGAGCCAGGGCATAGAGCGCCATCTAGGTCATTTTTAGCATTTTTGGCTAGCATTGAAAGACTTTGAGAAGAAAAGGATCTGGCTCACATTTTAATGGGTTTGTTGTCTTTTGTGTTTTGAATATACTGAGGAAGCAGGAAGATGAGACCCATTCAGAGGCAATTCCAGAAACTAAGAGATGACAGTGGCTCAGATTGGGGAAGTGGCAAGGGTGGATGTCAAGTGATGCTGAATTTGGGGTGAATTTGTGCATATTGTATACTTTTGAAAACTTGTAAGACAGCACATATGCTCAAAAGGTGGCTAGCAAAAAGGCTGCCACCACACAGAGCTGTTCTTGCTTCCAGCTCGTGCCCACATTCTAAGGAGAAACCATCCCATTCCTCTGCTCATAGCCAGCAGAAATTCACTCTCCGAATGATGTGCCACTTCCTAAAGGTTTCTGTTTTTTTCTTGAAAATAGTATTTTATTGGATTTAATTTTTATTTCTAGGACACCTCAAGTCAGAAGAGATGAACTAATAATTTCCCCGTTTCATTGTGTTTAATAATTTGAAAGTTAAATAATTTTAGCCTCAAAAACTTCTCTCCAAAAAAAGTGAAAATTCATTTTAGCCTTCCCATTGTACAGAATATGAATCTATAATCGAGTTTTGTTTTGTCAAGCAGCAAAAGAAAGGTTTGGAGCCAAATGGATTGGTTATACTTGAATTAAAAACAAAACAAAATAAACAACAACAACAAACAGTGCCCAGACAATATATAGAAAGTTCAGGAGACAAATGGTAAAGAGAAAAGATGGCACTGTAGACTGCCATTTGGAAATTTGGATATTATATCCTGGAGAAGAGTATAAAGTCACTACTTTGGCTACAAATACATTGGATTTGTTAAAAATTAATTTAATGAGACACTTATCTCTTTAATATTTTCTTGCCTTGCTTTGGAGATAAATGGCTTCATTATCCCTGCACATGTTGGGTTGTTTTTTTTTTTGTTTATTTGTTTTGTATCTATAATCAAGTCCATACTCAATATATTTAAATTTCCCAATTTAGCATTACCAAGCCAATCCATTTCTTTTATATTCTAGTGTTAAGGATTTAGGTGAACTTCTAGAAACAAGACATTTCATAATTAGCCTCTTAGCAGAAAACCAAAATGTCTGCCATTAAGAATTGATTAATAAGAACAGAAGAGGGTTTTAAGCTGCCACTAGTGAGTGGTAGATGAAGTGATTCTTTCACAGATACAGCCATTTGTCGACAGAGCTGGCTTGTCCCCTTCCTTCCTTCATATGAAGAGCTTTGGAATTTTTCACTTCATCTGTATTAGTTTTCTAGGGCTTCCATAACAAAATACAACAAACTGCATAGCTTAAACAGCAGACCTTCATTTTCTCTCAGGCCTGGAAGTTCAAAGTCCAAGATCAAGGTGCTGGCAGGGTGAGCTTCCTCTGAGGGATATCATGGACAGATCTGTTCCAGGCTGGGCTTGCTCACCACTTGCTGCCTTTTCACTTGGTTGACCCTGTGTGGATGACCACTCCTGGTGCCTCCTTTGTGTATCAAAATCTCATCTGTGCGTGACTCTGACCACCTTCATGCTTTCCTATCTGTTTTCATAGCCTAGAATGCTTTTTCTTACTTTTTCCAAATCATAAATTCATATCTATCTTTTAATACCTCATGGGATTCTCATTCCCTCAAAAAACCTGCACTAGTTAGCCAAGGCTGTGCATTAGAGGCCAAAGCAGTAGGGAACATGAACTAATGTCTTCTAGGCATGGATTAAGGTTCTATTTTGATATGTTCTAGCAAGGAGATGCTGAACATTTTATGAAACTTCTTTTGAGGTTTCTTGTGCTTCTCTGAAGAAGGGAATATGTTAGAACATGTCACATAGGATTTATGTGAGAATTAAGTTAATTACCGCATGTAAATTTCCTAGCACATAATACACGTTTGAATAATAATCTCACCCTCCTTTCTATTTTCAATGGCATTTGTTCCAAACCTGTATTGTTTCTCTTACCATAGTTTATTTCTCTATGTCCTTTCAACTGGAGTAGCCAACAAAAATGAGTCTTTTTGTATGCCTGCAATTTTTGTTGGGAAGCAAGGGGAATTGAACTCTATGTGACTTTCAGACTCCATGTACCTTCTATTATGCTATGGTTACCATCAGAAACATTTATACTATGGAACATAGTCGTGACTTCTCAATAGAAGTCCCGTAAGTGTAGAATGACTAATGGATAATATTAGTCATCTAAAGAAGTAGTCTACTTCAAGAAACTGGTTTTAAATGGGTCACTGATAAAAATCTGGGCAACACCCACATAAAATACGGTAATCATTCTTAGAATCAGAATGAAATGAAACAAAATAATCAAAAAATTGTAACAATCTGTCTGAAGAGGAAAAGAAAACATTCGCAAAAGGTGTTACTTTTCAGGAAACCTAAAAATAAGTGGGAAAATGTAAATTTCCCACTGTGCCTGAAAAACAATCCAGATCAGCTGAAATAAGTATTCCATTTGGCTCAGCAAACTTGTTCACTTAGGTGAGATAGGTTCTTTGGGTTATTGTAACTGTCTCTGCAGCCCTAATGTCATCTAATTCCCTATATCGTGACTCTACTAAACACAAAAAGGTCCTAACAATGATTTCGTATCCCATGTAGTATTTCTCCCATGGGAGACAATCCGTTGATCAGTCAACAAGAGTATGCATTCTTCTTGGCAGTTGAATTTCTCATAACTAATCAATACGTGGTATTGCCATTTTTGGTATTTTATCAGTTTAGTTTATGAGTCAGCCCCTCCCAAGGATCTTATTTCTAAAAGCTTGAAAAAAAAATGTGTCTATGCTTGTTAAAATGAGAGCCTGATGTTGGACATGGAGACCTGGCCCAGGAACTGGCTCCCTGGAAAGACCGACCTGAGTTGCCAGTTGGCCCCATCTTTCCTCTGTATACATAAAATGAGGACAAAAAATAAACTTTCTTCTCTACATTTTTTTCAAGATTTTAATAATTTAAATTCCTGGAATAAGTTTCAAAATAGATTTACCTTGTATCAAATTCTATTTTATAATTCATAATGACAGGACAACCTGGATATTTGGCTCAATATTTTTTCAACTATTTCACATGATAATAGTTATGCAACTTTGATTTTTTAAGTTAAGTAAACAATTAAATATATTAATTTTTTAATTCTTATGAACATACATTCTTTATTTTGTTAGTTATTATACAACCATCACCATCTTTTTAAAATCAGGCCATCTACAAATTTCAAATTACTCTGAGATAATAAATAGCTCACTATAATTATTTATCAATTGTAAAGCAGCCATTATCAATGAAACAAATGTTTGTACTTTTAAAAATAAAATTTCTCAAGATGAGTGTTCCACAGTTACTGAACATTGTATTGTTGGTTTAGGAATTATCATAAACTCAGTTCATTTCCACCACTACTATTACATTTCGATACCATTATTAACCATTTAATAGATTGAAATATTAATATATGCAAATCCAAATTTATGGAGAGAAAAGTAAATATAATAGACAATGAGGAATTTAGAGAACCCAAAAGTCTCTTCCAAATATCCTAGCATGAACATACTAGATTTTTTCCCACCTATTCTTTCCCTGTTTGGGATTACATGTCATATATTTGCTCCACATAAACATGTCTGTTCTTTACTAAGAAAAAAAAAGTTTAAATTCCTAAGCATAGTGGTAGTGGGTACTGCCTGAGATGGGAATGTTTATAAGCTTTATGATATTAACTGCAGCACTCAACCTCAGGTGGCATAAAGCATGCAAAAAAGAACTTTCTGTCAGTTTTATTATTTCTAAAAAGGTTCCCCTTGAAGCAGAAGAGTGACCTTGCTCTGCCGAGCTGACATATGCCACTGGATTAATGGTCGAGCTCTGCTGGAGGGAGGCTCCTGGAAACATTACAGCTCCAGGCGCTGGGCGGCCGCTGGCCATTAATCAGGGGACCAGAACCATGCATCAAGCGCACTCATCGAAAAGTAGTAAAAATGACTTAAAAAAACCTTTTTGAGAATTAGCTTATTGTTGTCATTACTTGTGTTCAAGGAGATTACTGCATGACTAAAATATCCCTTGGGGAGATATTTAGAAATGTTATTATGTACCCAGAGGTCCAAGGGAATGCAGAGGACATTTAAGACTAATGGAAGTAACTAAGGTGGAGTTTTTGTCCCAGAGAATTTGATGGGAAATTTTGTTTAATGAGTTCAAGTTTTCACACCTAATTTTTACTCTTTTATTTAACCATGATTTCAAAGCAGTGGGTGCTATGAATGTTTGCCACTTTGTGATACTTTTCTTTTTCATTTTAAAACCAGAACAATTGGGTTTACTGGTATAAACATTTGACTAGTAAACTGGTTAGGAAACTTTTCAGGAACATGAGTTTGAGTCAACACAGTCACCTGTTAAATATATTAAAAAGTATGTTAAGAACTTAAAAGTACTGTATATTCTTCCTCCACGTGTTAGCTAATGAAAAATCTTTTTTTCTCTGATTACTGAGAAGGAAAAAAGGCCTAAGCCTAAGATCTTGAAAGAGAATGTTCAGTTCAGTTTATCTAATAATATGTTCCTCCCACTTTTTAAAAATCCCTTTTGCAATATGGAATAGTGGGAAGAAGTAATGCTTTTTTTTCAATTCCCTTTGATAAAATTGAACAGACATAATTTTTAAAATATTTTTAATAGTTTTTCTTTTAGATTAATAATACTATACTTAATGCATATGATATGATTTCATTATCAGGTAGAACAAATAGTAGGCTAGGCCTTTATTAAGAAAACCATAATATTTGATGCTTAAGATTATGGTCAGTGTAGTAAGGCCTGTTGTAATCAGTAGCTCAAAATTATTCTTCTAAACAACTATTGCCTTCTTCTAGCATAACATTCCATATAATTTTCTTTTGTTAATTATTTATGCAGAATTATTTATTGTTTTAAAAGCTTAATTTTAAGATTAAAATAGTTCATAATAATGTGACCATAGTTAAAATTCATAACCAAAGTTAATCCAAATTAATATTTGGTTATAAATGGAAAAAATTCAATGTGCATATAATAAAAGTTGATTTCCAAATTTATAGGAAGATAATTAATATTTTTTATAACTGGAAACTTGAGTTATTCATCTTTGGTATCACATTCTTTCTGTCAAGTTACCTAGAAAACAAATCAGTAATGGATATTTGCTTAGGAAAACAACTTAGAGTAGGGATAGTAAATGCTCGAAATGTATAATTTCTCATTCCTCTCCCCACTATCTTCTCCAAAACACATACTATCTCTTTATGACCTCTTTAACTCTCAATCTGAAAGTGGCTTCAGAATGCGTTTTAACACAGTTTTTGGTTAAGGTCTTTTCAAATTATCCATGTGATGCAAGAATTGAAAACTTTTCACCAACTTTGCTTTCTAGAGATAGACCTTCCAGACAATGGATGATCTTTATGAGATATTCTTGCACCAAGTATACAACAGAAAATGATTATGTTCACTATGCTCACTAGAGATAATCTTTCTATCTCTTCTTTTAGTAGTTCAGGAGGTAATTATATTAGACACATTTTTGTAATGAAGGACTCCTTTTAATAAATGTTGTGTGCTTCGTCACCTTTTTTTACTTTACTATTATTTTAGCAATCACCACATTTGGATTTGGTGACTTCTAAAGAATTCCTCAGTCAATAAGTTTACAACCTCTTAGAGTAAATAATTTTTGAAGATATGGTTAAGCAAATTCAAACTGTATTGATTTCAACTAATTTTACTTCCATAATCTGTGATCATTTTAATGGACCTCTCTTTAGATTGACAATAAATCACGTAGGTATAGTAGGCACATAAACACAAAATGCCTTTCATGTACTTAGTCAATACAAATTAGTATTGTAAATGGGAGAATATAAATTTTCACGTTGACATCTATTATACATAATTGACTTCATTTTTTGTGTATAAATATAATCTGCTTTTAGCAATTGCTTCTATATTGGTATGCCATCCATATGAGTGTGGCTTGGTTTAGCTCTTTTTTTTTTGCTGGAAGTTTTTACCTCTTGATCTCCATAAGTCTATTCGTCTGTAATTACTTTAAAAAATATTTTATTGTTGTTTAGCTCTTATTTACTGAAGTAGTTTGGTAGATGCCACCAATAAAGTATAAATTCCTCCAGGATAGATTCTTGCTTGATCATGGTCACCTTTTTAAAAGCTTATCATTTCCTTGGCAATAAATAAGATTTTGTAAGAATCAGTGATATCAAGTGACTGAACTTTTGCCACATTATGCTTTTTACCTGAAAATAAGATATTTAGGACATATCTATACTACTTATTTTAAAAACTCCCTTCAACTAAAAAAGAATGTCTTAATTTCTATTCAGTTCCTAAAAGTGCAGCATGACTTACTGTCTTTGGATGCAAATGTAAGTCTTGAGATACAGTAATAAATCATGGGGAGGTACAATTGAGAGTTTTAAATATGTGAGTCTGTTTTACTCATAAAACTTGTTTTTGTTACATTAAATAGGCTGATATAAATAACCACTTTTCATTCTGCATTGATTTTTTTTTAGTTCTAGTTTCTCTCCTTTGGGTAATTGTCTTTGAGGCAGTTTGAATTTGCAGAAAACATCTTGTGACACATCAACTTCTGAAAGTACAGCTTTAACATGGAAATTTTGACACAATTTAAAAATACAATGGTGGAGTCAGAATCGGCACTTCCTTTAGATATTTTGCAGCTGATAGAAAAGACGCTGAACCAGACAGAGCAAGTAAACTAACTTGTTCTAAGAGCCCAGATGTACATTAAAAATATTTAGAGCACTGATATGTATTTGAGCATTGATCACTCAAGTTTAAGTTGAAGGCCATGTTTCACAGCTCTGGTTGTCTTTTACCCTTAGCTCCCCTGATGCCCCACACAACCATCTTTAATGGGCACCACAGGATAGTGTAATTATTTAACACTGAGGCAATCCTAACTGATTATTTTAAGTGAATTAAATTTGTTTCACACTATTGAAAACATTTCAGCAGCTGAGCTTGTTAGAATAGTTAAATCCTCAAATATCTTTGGATAAAGGCTGACAAGTTTCTTATGAGAAATAACATACTATTGTTATAGAATATTTGTATAAGCATAATTTTCTATCTTGTAGAGTATATACTAACCAATGCTTTAAGTGCAACATTGAGATGATGTGTGAGAATTCACTGACAGAGTGTATGTAGTTTTTAATTTGCCAGTATTTTCAAAATATGGGGCATGTCTGACTCACAATATGCAAATTTTTTCCTTGAAATAGACTGTGAAACTTTTCCATCAGTGCCTTACCCAAATATTAAGTCATGCTGGAGGTAAGAATTTACTTGAAGACCCCAAAGATGGTAGATGGTTAAGAAAGAAAAAGAAAGATCAACTTTTTTTTTTGGTTTTTGTAAAAGGATGATTTACACTTCCAAAAAGAGACTTCCTAATTCTCCTTCATGCTGATGAATTTAGGCTGGGCATTGTTGTAAGAAGTCTATTCAGTACCATTCTTCCTATCAAGCAACTTTGCACACTTTCCATCCTGCTCAGAAAGCAAGTTTCTTTCAAAATAAAGAAAGGATCAAAACCTTGTAATGGAATGGTACAGTGCGGGGTACATCAGGGTGGAGAACTAAAAAAGAAGCATTTACTTTTTTTTTTTTTTTTTTGCAAGTTCTGGTTCCTGTAACAGTTTTCTCATGGAGAAGGACTAGATGATTTCTAAGAACACTGCCCACTTTATATCATCTGTAATAATTAGAATTGTTAAAACCAGAGAAGAAATGTGACTAACAAAAAATTAATCATATAAATTCTTTTAATCATACATCGCATTGTGTAGGGACACACACACACGTTCAAACACCATAAATGACTTTTTCAGCCCTATTTCTGTGGAAACCAAGAAGACCATATGGAAGAAGGTAATCCTCACCACGTAACCTCAGATAGTCTTCAAAAGGCAATTCAATAGCAAACATTTATATCAGAAAATTCGTTGGCTAAAACAAATTGAGAAAGCAACACTTCATTTTCTCCTTAAATATGCCTGTACTTCTAAACAACTATGGCTTAAGCAATACTAATGATATTTTTACAAATGTATTATTTTGAAAATTGCTACCCTTGACTCTCTTTGTTTTGCTTTGTTTTGTTTTTAGCAAGAGGCACCTGGATTAACTCTTTTAAGACTATTTTTTTTAAAGAACAGCTTTAGATTCACAGTAAACTTGAGATGAAGGTATAGTTTTCCCATATATCCTATTCTCACACATTAACATTTTGTAAATTATTTTCAACTCTCATGTAGGTACATTTCTTTTTTTCTGATCCAACATTTATTATGGAGAATTTCAAGCACCTGTAAAAGTAGAGAGTGGTACAATTCCCATATATCCATCACCCAGTCAATCGTTAAATCATGGCCGGGCACGTGTCTTCTTTATGCCCACATATTTCACACACTTGCTGGCCCTCCCTAGATTATGTTGAATTACAAATAAAAATTTGTAACATCATCAAAGAGCTATTTACTTAAAAATTGTTCTCAGTTGTTTTCCGAATGCTTTAGTTATAGCAGTTTATTTGATCTATATTTAAACAGGATCCATAGGTTGTATTTGGTTGATACCATTCTTAAAGGTTCTTAATCTATACTTTCTTTTTCCTTTTATTTCTTTCTATTGATCAGTTTAAAATTAGTTTATTTGTCTTGTAGATTTCCTCATTGTTTAAATTTTTATGATAGACTGCATTCTCTTGGCATCATTTAACATGCACCTCTGTCTCTGTGTTTAATCTGGTAGTGAAATACAGAGAGCTTGGTGTGATTGATTTTTTTAAAGAATATTTCATCATTGGTATTAGGTACTTTTATTATGAAGTAGATATTCCAATTCTCTCTTTTTGCAATCTGAGTAGCCATTGATAATCACTTCCTGGATCCATTATTGCATTAGGGGTTTAGAAAGTAGTAATTCTTTTCTGCAGAAAGAAAGAAGGAGCTCCTACCCTATGCAACAGCATGGATGGAACTGGAAAGCATTATGCTAAGTGAAATAAGCCAGGTGGTGAAAGACAAATACCATATGATCTCACCTTTAACAGGGACCTAAACAACAAAACAAACAACAAGCAAAATATAACCAAAGACATTGAAACAGAAAATAGGCTGACAGTAATCAGAGGGGAGAGGGGAGGGAATTTCAAGGGAAAAGGGGAAGGGATAACAGGAACAAGTATAAAGGACACATGGACAAAAACTAAGGGGGATGGAAAGGGGAGGGAGGTGGGGAGCACTGCGGGGGTGGACTGGGATGGGAGTAAAAGACAGAAAACTGTACTTGAACAACAATAAAAATGAATGAATGAATGAATGAATAAAATAAAAAAAATAAAACTACTAAGACATGAAAAAAGTAGTAATTTTGTAATTTCATCATTCTTAATTTATTAGTTAAAATATGAATATATATATTTTCTTCATTATGTATGTAATTACTCTGAAATATATCTCATACAAGGAAAACAGATCAAATGCCTTTCCCTTTTCTTGTCAGTTCTAATAATGTAAGTATATGTAACATTTCCAAAGGTAACTACTGGATTTTCTCTTTTTAGTACAATTAGGAACTCATGAATTCTGAAACATTAGATATATTTCAATATAGTTCAAGTCTGTTTATTGATGATGAAATTACCCCATCTTTGGAGACAGTTGACTCCATTGAGAGCGTTTGCATGTGGCCACTGCGTTGTTCTGGCGGCAGTAGTCTTTGGAAGTACTCGCTCCATGGTCCGACGAGATGAGGACTGTGTGGGTGCTGACTGAGAATTGCAATGCCAAACATCATTGACATCGTTACTTTTTTCATTGTCCCTCAACTTTTTAAAATATATATTATCAATATTATTAATAGCAATGTGATTACTAAAAACAGGTTAAAATTTAGTTTGTCTTTTTTTTTGTCTTTTGGACAGTCAACCTACTGTTTTTTAAAATCACTTAAAATAATTCCTCTGTCTAAGACACCACTTAAATATGGAATTAAGTTCATTTGTTTTATTTTTACCTGGAATTTTTAAGGATGATTTTATTTAATTTTGTTTATAAATATGTAAAACAATTACATGGTTTTGAAGTCAAATTTATAAAACAAGATATATTCAAAGAAGTCTATGTTTTCCCATCTCTTTTATTTTGTTTATTATGACCCATTTCACTAAGAAACATCTAAGATATTTGCCTATATTAAAACACTCATGTATTTCTTCCCTTAGAACAATTGCAGCCTCCTATGGTTTTCCTCACTGGGCCATTGTTTACTAATGCTGTGTCCTGGAGGTCATTCCACAACAGCATACAGAGATGTATTTCAATTACCTGCAGCCACACACAAGTCCCCTGTTTTACCATATGTCATTCAATCAGTCCCTTTTTGATCATGAACATTGAGCTTTACAGCTTTTTCATAACATAAAAGTTTTACAATGAATGGTGATGTGTAAGTCAATTTATATCCAAGTATCTCTAGTATAGCTGTCTAGAACTGGAATTGCTGGGTCAAAGGGCAGATACAAAGGTAATTTTGGTAGTTTTGCTCCCCTACAGGTGTGCCATTTTACAAATGTATTTAATTGGACAGCAAGAGACTAGATAATTCTTTGTTTCTGTATACATTATATCATACGTAATTGTTAAGTAGACTCTGTACAAATTTATAAACTCTGAATTGTATTTTATTAAAGTTACTCTTTATATATATACATATATATACAGAACTAATAAATATATAGAACTAATATATATATATTATATATATATAACTTCTGTCATGATGGGAGTTTCCATCACAGGATAATATTTGCTAAATCTAATCCATTACAGCTATGCCATGCAAAATTGTCAATATTCCAATAATACATTCACAGTTATAAAATATTATTGTCAGTGAAACCAATTTGCTACCACATGATTCACCTTTTCATTAGAAACTTAACTGGAAGAGAAATTATAAATTTGTCCATTGTCTATACCTCAAAATACATATTAACCCTTCTTCATCATAAGTGATAACCTACACACTAGAAAGCCATCTCAGAAAGTCACTTACTTTTAGACTTAGAGAATGATGAATTTTTTTAAACGTTATTTTAAATAGATAGATTTGCTTCTTAAGGGCGTCTTGGCATGGGTTGCTATTATACTTCTCTGGCTTAAAACTGTTGAGTAATTCAATAATGAGATGACTGACAAATCCAAAGTAATAGGCCTGAAGCCTTCTTAAACCACTGCTCCTAAACCTGCTTCTCTTTATTGATGTAATGAGAGGGAATTAATTTTAAAAGGTGGTGATTATTGATTACTTAATGGCAGAAGATAGTGCAGAGAAATGCTGAAGCGAGCCTACTCTGCACCCTCCTGGGCAACATGACCCCATTATCCCATGGTGGAAATCACGCTGTAACCCTCATTAATATTTAATAGGCAGGCTGCAGGCTGGAGGTAGGCTACAAATTTGCTCTACACATAGGCTCCAATAGTCCATATGACTGTTTCAAATATATAAAAGAATAACAAATTTCTCTGTGTTTGGATAGCTCCTAAGCAGTACAACACTGCATTCAATTCCCTTTTGTGATCTTTGGGCAATGATGACCTGATGGAAATACCTATCAGGCAAGTTGGAGTGATCAATGCTTTGGGAAGTCACTCCAGATTAGTAAACTGTGCATGAAAAGGCTTTGTATTTTCCAGTATAGTTCTCAGTGTCAGCCTCTTTCTCTTTCTCCTCTTGCCCCAACCCAAGCTCAAGGGCTTGTTCAGCAGGAGTGGCAAGTCAGCAAAAGGCATTAATTGTGTCTAACATAGCCATCATCCTTAGGGTATATATTCTGTATCACACTGTCTATCAAGCTAACCCATTGTCACACGTCAGCTCATTTAAAAGGGAAACAAAGGGTTTCCAAGGTAGCTGTTGGGGAGAGATGAGTATTAGAGTGCTTGAAAGGACTAAGCGTCATTGACGTTAATTTGAACTAAGGTGGGCTGTGGCATCTGAAAGGACAATACAGTGTTATAGATTACTGGTTCTCATCATCAATGTTTCTAATCACTAGGTTGTTCTTCAGTACCACCAGCTTATTTTGAAAATATAAGCTTGAAATGAGAGGAAGTTCTTAAGATAGAACATATTTTTGAATTTGTGGTTACCAAAAGAACGTAATATCAAATATCTACTTTTTCCAAACAATATATGAAATTAAATAGAGTAAAGAAATATCAATTTTTGACTGAATGACTCTAAAGATTTTTGAAAATGTGTTTGGGAGAATCATTTACTTTATAGCATATCAGAAATTGTTTATAATTGTCTGCATAGAATAAATTGCATGAGAATAAATATTTAGCTTTGCAAGACAGAAAGTAACCAAGGGAACAAATTGTCTATTAACATAATTGAATTTTTTCCTGAAAACCAGTGAATGAAATTGAACCAAGGTCTCACTGTAATTTCATGTTAAATATGGAAAACTTCAATTTTACTTGAAAACTTAATGGTGTGTGCCTAAATGTTGTTTTTATTTTATTAATAGGTATATGTGTATATCTTCTCTTTTTGATATCAAGTAGAGACTTTCACAAATTAGCAACAGTTAACAGTAGAAGTGTAGTTGTATTCATTTTTTGAGAGATATGATCTTTATGAGGCATAGTGTTCTAACTACTCAGATGTTTGTTTGTTTATTAGCTGGTTGGTGGGTTAGTAACACATGCCATTCATATGAGCAAAAATAGCACTATAAAGTAAAAAATTAATAGTTTTCCTCTGAAGTTTTTAACACTATAGCATAAAACATATGAAAGCATTTTATCAACTGTAAAATTACAATGTTAATAATAGTTATAAGGTCAGTGCCTTTAGATATTCTAGAGAGAAATTTTTTTAATAATGTGTTTGCATAACTAATGCTTATCGAACCATAATCTATTTTGTGCTTTTATCTGTAAAAGGCACAAATCCTAAACTTTCTTTTCTTTTCCTTCCTTTCCTATTGTATAGCGCAGCAGCAGCTTAGGGAATTTTGACCGTTTTCGGAATAATTCTGTACCAAAACCGGATGATTCACCAGAGGTTAGTGTTTATTATAGTTTTATGAATAATGCAAACATATGAAAAATTATGAAGCCACTATCACTTTTGTAACGTATAGTAAAAAGCAAACATTTAAAAATCATAGGCTTGCACATATTTTCATGATACGTGAACAAACAATTCTTTGGTACCTAGTATGTACCATGTGGGAGTAAAGAGCTACCTAAAAAGCCTAACTGATATTTGGGAAGGCAGGACATGAACTTAAGAGACTTACATATAATGCAGTCAATTCCAAATTTACAGAGCATTTCCACCATAAAACAATACACATGTTAATTTTTATTTAAGTTGTACCCTCTTTCATTTAGGAGATGATTAAATAGCTTAATAGTAAATTTCATAAGGAAAGAAGACAGCTTCTCAATTGCACTCACACTTCTACCACCTGCATTGAAATGTCTCAGGGGTGCCCATCCCACACACATTTGTAAACCATCAACGCTTCCAATGAAGCTTAAGGAAACCTGCATTTCATGTGTGTACCACATATGATGTATTTGGTTTAGAGCAACAGGTTTTAGATTTTGCTAACTTTTAATTATTTATTCTAATTAGTGTATCTTTATGTTTATTTTTTATAAATAATTTTTCCTTTCTTGGACCTAATTTCTCAAAATACTTTTCAGATTTCTATATGCATCTATCTATAATATTTTAAAATATGTTCTTTTTAATAATTATTTTAGACAAAAATGTGAAAATAAAATGACATCTATTGTTACTTTATAAATATCTTTATTTGTACTACATATGCATGTGTATACAACATACTCCCTTTTATACACATGTATTATATGCATTCCCTTTTATCCATTTATAAATTTATGTACACATGCTTATGGAGAAACATATATATATATATATATGTATACAAGCCATGCATAATTTTATTTTCAGTTAACATATTCAGTTAGCTTTCCATAATCATGGATAGCTCTATATTCCATTGTTATTAAGTTTATAATTATAGAGTTAACCTAAAAAGTTTCTCAGGCTCATTCAAGTTCACCAACTAATAATAGTGACCTAGTATTTGTGCAAGTTTAGTGAACCTGATAATGTAGATTGCACATTTTTCAGTAATCTAGCATTCATTCATTTAACAAATACTTATTTATTCACTTAACAAATATTTATTCTACTACAGAATTTTTGTTAGGCACTCAGAAAGTACTGTTACAATAACAGATGAAAATCCTTAATTAATGAAGTCCACAGTCTAAGGAGAGATGATTAAAACAACAACAAAATAAATAAATAACTTTTTAAATAAAATTGTGATTCAGGCTATGAAAGAAAGCAGCATAGATAAATGTTAAAATAAAAAAATGTTGAGGTAGTTTCTTTAAAGCTTCTGAAAAGAATGATAGAAAATCTAAAATTAAGAATATTTGTGGTAATTTTTAAGGTTTAGGCAATGGTAAATAAACACGGTAGTAATAAAATAATATACTTTCTTCTTTATTTTAATTTGTAATTTAAATGAAGATAAAGTTTAAATAGAGAAAAGAGAGAAGAAAAAGGCTAACTCTAAAATTTCAAACCATTTTCAAGTTCTATTTCATTGAGGATTTTTTGAATTAAGCAAAGAATCTTTGTCTTTATAACCTTGAATGTAGAAATTAATAAGTGCAATGAGGGTTTAAATTGGCTGTCCATTCATATTTATCACAGGTACTTTGGGGTAAGATGTGAAGCAAAATGTAGTATTGATTAATAATGGTGTTAACTATATGGTTAAACCTTCATATTAAAATAGTCAAGTTCACTAAGTAGAAGTTTCCGTGATTTTTATATTCAGGGAATGACTAGCTGCCCACCTATTTGGAATGGTGAGCAACACTAGACTAAATTACTTTCAAGAGTCCTTTATTACAAACCTGAGATATTAAGGCTATGTCACCCAAATATGTCCTCCAAGAAAAAAAAAAATCACTCCAAACTTCTACATGAGAAGTTTTGCTTATCCAAAACATATTGTGTGTCAGTTACACTCCTAGAAGTATTCTAAATACCCAGAATCAGCAAAACAGGTAAAGTCTCTAGTCTCATAGAACATACAGCATAGTGGAGGATTCAGGCAATAATCACATGAACAAATATATTATCAAGTGCTGTTAAATGTTTAGAAGAAGAATAAATCAGAGTATAAATGCAGGGAGTATGGACAAGTGAGATCTGCTTTAAATAGGGTTATCAATCAGAAGACTGCAATCTCATTACTTGGTATTTGATTAGAAACCTGGATGAAGGAAGGGATACATTTGTGGACTCCAGGGAAGCCAATAGCAAAAGCAGGTTCAAACCTTGATGGGAACATGAAGAGACACAGCAACAGGACTAATATGGCAATACTTGATTACACTTGTTTCTAAGCTTTAGCATGTTTCAAAATCACTTGAAGCATTTGTCAAAACATAGGTCGGCCCAAGTGATGCTGATGTTGCTGTTCTTGAGGCCACATTTTGAGAAACACTGCTATAGTGAGCAAGGGAAATATGAGAAGTGGTTAAAGGTGATGTGATTAATATATTCTATTTCATGTATTCTTTGTGTACTGCAATGTGTATTATATTATAAAATATATTGTATTGATTATATTGTTACATTATTTTATCTTATAGAGAAATATTAGGATTAATGCTTTTTATTGTTCTATTATCCTGTCTTGTAAACAATTCTAACTAGTTGTGTGAGGGGGAACTCATGAATGAAACTGGAGAACAAAACAAAAGTTCAAATAATGGAAGAGGTTTAGGTAAAAAGATGAGAGCCATTTCTTGGACAATGAAGAAAAAAGTGGCTAAAAAGTACATCAAAGCCCTTTCTGAGGAAAAGGTAAGTGTACTCTTTTAATCACTTGTATTTTCCTATTAAATTTTTCTTAAAATGTTTAACATGTTCTTCTAGATGTAGAAATGCTTATTATTTATGGAGGACTTCAATATCTATTTCTCCCTCAATAATTGTGCCCAGAAGTTGGGTGGAAGAAAGTGCTGTTACTCCTGTTTAATAGAAGAAACTGAGGTTCAAAAAGATCACACACATGTAGTATATGAAGAACATATATCATTCAGGTTGTAGAAAATATCAGTACTTCACTCCTTTTTATTGCCAAATAATATTCCATTTTATAGATTAGTCACATTTTATTTATCTTTTCATCAGTTGATGCACGTTTGTGTTACTTCTACTTTTTGGCTGTTATAAATAATGCTGATGTAAATACTTCTGTGCAAAGTTTTGCATGGAAATATTTTTCATTCCGTTAGCTATACGGTGACTCCAATATTTTGAGAAACTGGAAAACTGTTTCCTAAAGCACTTGCATCATTTTACATTCCCGTTAGCAATGTATAAGGTTTCCAATTTCTTCACATGCTTGTCAGCACTTGATATTGTCTCTTTTTGATGCTAGCCATCCTAATGGATGTGAAGTGGAATCACAATGTGGTTTTGATTTGCACTTCTCAGAAGACTAATGTTAAGATTCTTTTTATGTGCTTATTAGCCACTGGTATATCTTCTTTGGAAAAAGGTTTATTGAAATATTTTGCCCATTTTTTAATAGGCTTGTCTTTTTATTGTTGATCTTTAAGTATTTTTAAAATATATTATGGATACAGGTCTGTTATCAGATGTATGATTTGCAACACTGTAAATTTTCTCCCATTCTGTGGATTTTATTTTCACTTTCTTGATGGTGTCATTTGCAGCGCAAATATATTTATAATGTTGATGTGGTGCAATGTATCTATTTTTTCCTCATCACTTGTGCATTTAGTATTTTATCTCAGAAACCATTTCTTTAAGTTTTAAAAGACTTCTATCTTTTCTTCTAGGGGTTTTATAGCTGTAATTCTTAAATTTTAGTGTAAAATTCATTAATTTTTCTACATGGTGTGTGGTAGGATTCCAACTTTATCCTTTTGAATGTGAATATCCAGTTTCTCAACACTTTGTGAAAAAGACCATTCTTTTTTTTTTTAATATTTTTTTATTTATTTTTAGAGAGAGGGGATGGGAAGGAGGAAGAGTGGGAGAGAAACATCAATGTGTGGTTGCCTCTCACATGTCCCCCACTGGGGACCCGGCCTGCAACCCAGGCATGTGCCCCGACTGGGAATTGAACCGGCAACCCTTTGCTTCACAGGCCCATGCTCAATCCACTGAGCTACACCAGCCAGGGCAAGACCATTCTTTCCCCTTGGTATTTATTGTCTTGGCACTCTTGTTGAAAATCAATTGATCATAAATATATGAGTTTATTTCTGAATGCTCAGTTCCATTCCATTGATCTATATGTTTAATGTTCACTCTCTTTTGAGTCCACTTCAGCAGGATTTTCATCCTTAGTAGTCAGTCTATTAAAACAGTTGTGACAATCAGTATTGACCTCTGTGTTGCCAAATCTAGTAGCCACTTTTCTTTCTTCTTCCATTACTTTTTGGCTGTATTTCACATAAGTAATAACTCCATTACATATGAAACATTCACTTTTCTTAAGCTCTTTAGGCTTTCTGTTGGCCTTCCTTATTTTTCAGTTTCCTTTCTTAGCTCTGCTTTCTATCTTGTCCATCTAAATATTAACACTTCCTGAGGCTTGTTCCTGGATGCTCTACTGAATCTATACTCTTCTCCTACCCTCTCTCATCCAGTCTCATGAGTTTTTTCTTACAATGACATCTCTAGCTATGACTTTTTATCTGTTATACTTACACAACCAATTGCTTATTTAATGTCATCATTTGAATGCATATCTAATACCTAATATATACAAAACTGAATTATTGATTCTTTATGCTATACAAACACATTGTATCCAGTCTTCCCAGTACCAACACACAACACTGTCCTAACTCCAGATACCAGGAAGAACAGACTGATAAATGGAAGGAAGAGAGGAAGGAAGGAAGGGAGGGAGAAAACCTAATAATTATTCAAAATTCCTTATTTTTTTCACTTTTAACATCAACTCATTAGCATATCCCCTTGGTTCTAATTTCAAAGTATATCTAAAGCCCCTAATTTCTTCATGTAAACTATTCATACTTTAAACTAAGTAATCAACCTCTCTTGCCTAGATTAGTATAATAATCACTTCATTGGTTTCCTTTCTTTACTCTTTCCACTGCCATCCTCCATGTGAAAAACAAATCTATGAAAACGTAAAATTCAGAACACGTAACTCTCCTTGATAAAACTTTATAATACCTTCACAATGCATTCCTTTATTATGATGTGTTCATATCAGTCTGAGAAGCAGACTCAAAGATAGAAATAGATATGCCAAAGATTTAGGGAAAACAATGCCTGTGAAAGATAAAGAAGAGAAAAAAGAACTGGGCAGGGAAAGCCTGACACCAGTAAAAGCAGAGGAAGGAAGAAGGAGAATTGGTGAGAGTCTCAGACTTCAACCCTATTCTAAGAAAGCTTTGGCCACATTGATGGAGAGTCCTTGAACTATCATTTTCCTCTAACTACATCAGAGAGCCCCACATGTCATGATAATGAACTCAACTAGTATTCAACTAGTACCCCATCGTTTCAGTCATTGGCAGGAGCATAGCTCCCATGCAAACCTAGCGGTAGATTCAGAGAAGCACTAGCGGGGCTGTCAGTAAAGAAGGGCTCCTCAGCAAAAACTCCGAGTGGCACATTTCCATGGCCACCGCATGTGGTCTGTTAAGCTTTGGTGGTCTTGCTCCAGTCTACTTCTCTTAACTCATATCCTAACAATCTCCTTTCTTGTTTTTTTCTCTGTGCATAGCCCATATTAATTCTGAGCTTCGTTATTTTGATCTCAGTGTTCCTTTTGCTTGGAAAACTGTCTCCAAATATTCACATAAGTTATATCTCCTCATCATTCAGGTCAAGAATTCAGAGCATATATTAAATTATGGCGGAGGTCTCTGCAGGCTACTCCATCTACATTTAGCCAAATTTTGCCCAACCCTAATCCTAGTAGCTAATTCCCTCTCACCACCCAATTTTATTTTCTTCATAGCACTTATTATTCTCTAATATTGTCTTGTTCATTTTGTTTAGATACACCTACCCAAACGCCATGCACGTGCACATACACAAACAGCCTAACACACTAAAATGTACCTAATTGGAGCAAGGGCCCTATTATCTTGTTCCCATGGTATCCTTAGTTCCCAAAACAGTGTCAGGTACTTAAAAAGTATTCTATAAACTTATGGTGAATGACTGAGCAAGTGAACAAAGGAATGGGTAAATACAGAGAATCAAATTGAGTATAAATCAAATGTATATGCTGGTTTTATTAATGTTTAGAAATGCTCAAAAATGAAAATATTAAATTACATTTTGATGAATATTAAGAAATTCATAGATTTTTGTCCAAACTACCTAAATATGGAAAACATTTGAGATGTTTTCTAGCAGATGTAATTTGTTTTGAAATTGTCTGTCTTTCTAATTTTATGCAAGATTTGCTTTTCGCTTGACTAGGTAGAAAGCGTGGTATGAGATTTGTGAAGCTTCTTAGATAAGCTTTGCTTTAGAATTGCAAAGTGTGCATGTTTTATTCATATCTAGTGATCTGGTGGGGTGCAAATATCTGACATGAAACAACTATGCTGAGTTTAAACTTCTAATATCAGCTCTCAAAGTATTAGTAATGGTGGTAAATAGGTGATAAAGAGAATGTGAAGAAATAAAAATTCTTTAGCAGAAAGAGCATAGATGTCAATAAATCTAACTTTTCTGGTTAAATAGTCTTGATACAGTATTCACCCTAACTTAAAAAATGAACCATTATAATTTTAGTTGAACTCCATAATGTGGAATGTTCTGTCTAAATAATTTTTCCAAGTATACTATAAAATATTCTGCTAGAAATTGAACTTAAGATGAATGATTCCTAAGTATTTTATTGCCAAATTATAACTTGTTTGTTAAATCAATGCACACAGTGAACATCTCCATGCAAATCAGTTATCAGACCTTAACCTCTGATATGTTTTCTGAAGGATGTAGAAGATGGAGAGGATGACCTCCCATGTCGGAACAGTGACCCCATAATTGGGACACACACAGAAAAGCTCTCCCTCAAAGCCAGTGATTCCATGGATAGTCTCTACAGCAGGCGGAGCTCATCAAGTAAGGTTATAAAATAAGGAAAAAGATCCTAGGCAGGGATCTAAGTTAACTAGAAACAATAGATTTGCTTTTTTGGTGCTGGTTTGTCAAATTAGCAACAAGTTTCCAGCTACCTGATAAAACAAATGGTGAAAACGTATGATGGGTTGACTATAAAGAGTTGCTATTGTTTAAAATGTACTTAATATATTAGATAGAATTATGTATTATTTTGAAATTTTTAACACTGTGATCAGCAGGCCTCTTGGAGATTTGGCTCAAAAGATCATGTTGGGTTATTAAAAATGCATCCTTAAAATAAAAATGTATGATGTAATGAACTAGCATTATCTTGGGTCAAAAATTTTAAAATGACTTACAGTGTTTAGAATAACAAAATTCTGTTCTCTCGTTCTTCCTTTTCTTGCTTCTTTCCTTTTTCCTTCCCTTTCTTTCCCTTCCCTTCCTTTCCTTTTTTTCCTTCCCTTCCCTTCCCTGCCCTTGTCTTCCTTTCTTTCTTTCTTTCTTTCTTTCTTTCTTTCTTTCTTTCTT
>PVKM010012431.1:0-31694 GCA_004027735.1 Carollia perspicillata | reverse complement strand
CGGATGGATAGTGGGGGCTCTGTCAGAGGACAAGTTACAGTGTGATGCAGCTTTCCCTACATTAGAGACACCCCAGAGTAACCCAGGTTTGTCTCATGTGCTGAGACAACGTTTCACGTGATGGAAGAACCAGTGGCCTGGAAACACAGAACAGACTGACAGCGACCAGAGGGGTTGGGGTGAGGGGGATAATGGTGGAAAGAAGGGGAAGGGACTAGTCAAAGAACATGCATGAATGACCCATGGACATGGACAACAGGGTGGGAACTGACTGGGAGCACCGGGGTAGGATGGACAGAAGAGGGAAAAGGGGAAAAAATGGGATGACTGTAATAGAATAGCAATGCTACTGGGATCCTGATTCCTGACAAGCTTGACAAATGTCTTCCCTGTGAACCAAATCCTGCTCCAAGCTGACTCAGGTTCTGTCTGTCTCACTGGAGCCCCAGCACAGGGCTTGACAAAGACGGGCCCTCAAGCCACCGTGAATGGATGAGGAAAAAGTGATAGAACTTACGAACATCTATTTGATTCAATGGGGAACCACCTATATCCTGTGCTTTTGACAGGCCACACAGGCCCCAGCCTTTCCCACGGGGCCAGTGGAGGCTGACAAGGGTTCTCAAACACAGTCCCATACCAGGGAACGTTCACCTGGGGCCAGGTTTTTTAAGGTTGTACTCACTATGCTCTGTGCCTCTTGACAACCTGCTCTTCCTTCTCCTGTACCCGTACTTGTGTCTCAGCTGAGTAGGGTGCAACCCCCAACCAATTATTTAAGCCAGAAAATAAAACACCTGTTCTGAGCACGGCCATCTTCTAGGTTCCTTCAACTGCTGCTTCCGTTCAAGCCTTCCCTGTTGCTTTCTCAGGGCCCTTGTTACTCAGTCACCAGAGTGATCCCCTCAATGCAAAGATGACCACGTCTCTCCTTGGCTAGAAACAGTTCTTGGATTCCTACCATCAATTAAATGTTGAGATACATGTGAATGAGCTGGTTTAACTGAACTTGGCAGGGCTTGAGAGAGGTCATTATTCAACTGATTCATGTTAGATGTACGCTATTTGTTTACCACATTTATTAGGGAAACTAAATTTTGAGATGTATTTCCTTCCTCTCTTCCACCCTCCCTCCCTCCCTTTCTTCCTTTCTTTTTTTTCTTTCTATATTTCCAAACACTATTTTCTCGATTGGACATTCATAAGAAAATGGAAGGAAAAAAAGTGAAGATGAAGCACAATGAGGTATCACCTTAAACCCATTAGGATGGCTACTATCATTTTAAAAAAGTAATATAAAACAACAGTTGGCTAGGATACAACCCATGTATTGGAACCCGTGTTCACTGCTGGTGGGAACGTCAAATGGTACAGCTGCTACGGAAAACACTATGGCGGTTTCTCAAAAAATTAAAAACACAATTACCAAATGATCCAACAATTCCACTTCTGAGTATACACTCAAAAAATTGAAACCAGGAACTCAAACAATATCTGTACACCTATGTTCATAGCAGCATTATTCATAACAGCCATATGGTACATAGAAGCAACCCAAGTGTACATTGACAGATGAATGGGTGAACAAGATTTGGTATAGACACATGATGAAATGTTACTCAGCCTTAATAAAGGAGAGGGGAAGTTTTGATATATGCTACAACATGCATGAACTTTGAAGACATTATGCTGAGTAAAATAAGCTAGTCACAAAAAGACAAATACTGTCATTTTGACATTTATATGGGGTACCTAAAGTAGTCAAATTCCTGAGATAGAAAGTGTAATGGGGATGGCCAGGGATCAGGTAAAGGAAGTTAGTATTTGACAGGTATAGAGTTTTCAGTTTTATAAGGTGAAAAGAGCTCTGAAGATTAGTCGTACAGCAATGTGAATGCACTTAACACTACTAAACTCTATACCTAAAAATAGTTATGTTGGGGAAGGGTCATCAAGGAACACGTATAAAGGACCCATGGACAAAACCAAAGTGGGGTAGGACTGAGAGGGTGGGAGGTGGGACTGAGGGTGGGAGGTGGAGGTGGGTGGGGTGGGGGAAGTGGTGGTGGGAAAATGGAGACAAGTACATTTGAACAACAATAAAAAAAGAAAAAGAAAAAAGAAATAAAGTTTTAATTTTAAACCTTTTAAATATCCAAATTCTTTTTTATATTAACTTATTTATTTTATTTTAATAAATCTCCTTTGCTTTTAAAAAAGTTATATTGGTACATTTTTATACCACGCATTTTTAAAAAGTAAGTTATGAGTACATAGAAGGTAATTCTCTGTTGTATTTGTGGCCATACATTTAAATCATAATCACAAATTCTGAACATGCTAAACCAAAACTTATAAAACTGTAACACATATATGTACCAAGAAGGTAACTATGGCCCTTGACCTGAAATCTCTCTCTTACTTCTAATCCATCCTGCCCGAACCCCAAAGTGTATGTCCCCGAAGAACAGCTCTGTCTGTTTATCAGACTACAGACATCAAGCAAACTACTGACATCCATGCGTGGCTTTCAGCGCGCTCACAAGCCAGGCCTTATCTCCTCCTAGCCCTCAGCATGACTCTCTCTGTCTAGCACTCATTCTGCTTGCTAATAAAAGATTCTTCTCCCAGACCATCTTCTCTTCAGCCTGCTGCTCCTCCTTGCAAACACTGCGGGGCCCAGAATCCAGTTTATTTGTGAATCTTGCATAGAATTTTCAAGCAGAGCTGAAGCAAGTAAGTTGGGGCTCCTCAGGGGTGGGTGACCAGGACCAATTCTTTGGGTAATATTCTTCTCAGCTTTGTCATTATAGATTTCTAAAATCTTCATGTCCTAACTGCAGAGATGAAAGCTCTAGACCAGAGGCTTCCGAGAGGAAGGTTCCTTACAATCCCTACAATCCCCTCCAGAGCACCCTTTTCCTGACGTGGACTCTGGCTACGTACTACAGGCTGTGTGTTGCTATGGCACTGTGAGTGAGCCGAGGAGGAGGAAACAGGTGGAAACAGGTGAAGATGTCAAGATAGGAAAATTGCCTGGTTTCCCTAAGGTTCGAGGAAAAGTGGGTTCCTGTGAATTAGGCTTATGAGAGACTCCATGGTGCCCACAGGACGCAATCTCAATGTCAAAAAAAATTCTTTCTGGAAGTCCCTGGTTTTCTGTTACCCAGCACTGTACAAGGCTTTACAGGAAGGGAATCCCTTCCCAGGCACTTCAAGTGCCACCATTCCCTTCCCGGCCCCACGCCACCCCCAACCTCCAGCAGGGGCGGGGTGGGAGCTGCTTCCCACACAGCTCTGTGCTGAGGCTCAGATGACCTTGTCTTCACTCTCACTGGGATCATGTGCATGTCAGTTTTCCTAGGCAGAGAACAGTGCACTTGACACTCACAGATTGTCCACACACAGCAGACTCTCAAAATGTGCACTGAAATGTTAAAGCATCTCAGTCCGAGTTTTCCATCTTGAGAAACTAACATGCTCTTGTGTCTAAGCAGATTATCCAGATTTAAATAACAAGTATTTAGTCAGGGTCCATAGTTCTCTCAATGTTCTTTCAGTTTTATTGCACGGTGCTTAATTGAGGCTGAGGGTATTTACACCTGTAACATCTAAAAAGGTATAAAGGCCATCGCTATAGCTTTCTTTCTGCTTCCATCTGCCAGGTTGCTGAGGCAGTCAACTTCGCAAGGTATCTGCTTCCTATAAATCAGAGTAGGAAATTTTTCTCCAATTATGGTTTAATTCATGGGCTATCATTCTCTGCAGCAGGTGGCAAGCTGATGGGAGTGTGATGTCAGGGAGATGAAGTATAAAGTAATTTTCATCTGAATTTTTACAAGTGAGTATTGCAGGGGTGGCAGAGAAAAAATACGTTGGTTAACTGAAGCCAGGTGAACAGGAGGCATAACGGTGTCATCAAATGCCTCTAGAACCGTCTCCTTGGCCAACTGTAATGCAGTCTAAAATGGACTGTTTCCCACTTGAATTCTCTGACTGCCTTGGTCTAATTCCTCATTCTGCTATGAGGCCCTCTTCCTATCTTTTGCTTGAGGATTCTGACCATAACCTTGAAATTACTCAAAAACTGCAGTGCAATTTGGGAATGGACCCATGACATGAAGATGCATTCTTTTGCACAAGATGCCATTTTCTAATATTTGGAATATTGATACTCAAATAAATTAGTAAAGCCCCTTTCCAAAACAGACCCCTGTATCTCGTTAAAGTTTCATTCTTAACCTGTTTGCTAAACATTTACTAAGCATATTTAGTGCATACTTTAAGATACATAAATTAGTAAGTCAGGCCTTTGACCTTGAAAAGCTTCTAATCTAATAGGAAAGACACATAAGCCAAACTCTTACCCAGAAGCCAGCCCAAGCTGGTCCTCCCTGTGCCCCACATCGCAGATACGGACACGCCATGTCCTAAGTTGTTTAAACCCAAAACCTGGACATCACCCTAGATTCCAGGATACTCCCTGTCTATGGCTGCCACCCAGATCCAAGCCACTCTTGGACTAAGGATCTGACTATCTAAATGGTATCTTGTGTCTATGCCGCGTTCTCCAAATGACATTCGCCCTGTCTGTAGTATGCACGTCTTGAAGTTACTCTCCTTCTTAAGGCCCTCAGATGCTTCCCCAGCACTCTTACAAGAGGCAACCTCGTCCAGTGGCCCACCAGGCCCTGCCCCAGCTGTCTAGACTCACCCTCAACCACTCTTCTTTGTGCTTACTATTCCCCCTTCTCTGGCCCTCTTTCTGCTTCCCACGTTGAAGCCATTGTGCTTGCTTTGTTTTCTGCCTGAAATACTATCCTCTCTCCCCCTTTCTGTTGCAGGAGTGTTACCTTCTCTCCACTCAAGTCTTCGATTAAATATCCCCACCACCGGAAGCCTTCCCTAATCATTCCATCAGATACTGCCCCAGATATTTTCTGTTAATTTCACTGTCACTTTCTGTATTTGTTTTTTTTAATTATTTTATTGTTGTTCAATTACAGTTGTCTGTATTTCTCCCCACCCCCTCCAAACCCACTTCCTTCCCTTGCTTCCCCCTCCCCCTTGGTTTTGTCCGTGTGTCCTTTATAGTAGTTCCTGAGAACCCTTCTCCCCACTCTCCCCTCTCCTCTCCTCTCTGGCAATTACAGGTAATTTACAAATAAATATCTTCTGTATTTATTTGTAAATTACCTGTAATTGCTTCTCTCCTCCAGCTGGCTGTAAACTCACCTTGGTGAGTTTGTGGGGTTGCTGGCAACAGTGCCCCAGTGCTGGAACCTGCCTGCTTCACAGGAGGTGCTAGGAAAGAACTTGTTGATTGATAGATGAGTGTCTCTTACAAAGAACACAATAAAGGCAATAGAAATGGAGCAATGTCCCCTGAGGAAAGGACACATTTTTAAATTGGGAGGTAAAAGCTGGAAATAGGTTTCAGAGGGGAGCTGGTTTACAATAAACTTTATAGGACAAGTGGGTGCATCTTAAAATGCATTCCAGGCTCTGAAACTGGAAGACGACAAGCCCTAAAGGCATGGCTATTCCTGGCGAGTCTGAGTGACGAGCACAGCACCAGACGCAGGCCGCGATGCCCTGAGAAGGGCCCAGCTGGCAGAGAGCCCGGGTGACATGGCAAAGGGCTAGGACTGTATTTTTTAGACCATGGGAAGTCACTGAAAAGTTCTGAGGATGAAAATGGGTACACTCTGACCCATATTTTATGAACACCAAGAAAAACTACTTTTACATAAAAACAGCAAACAACAAAAAAATGGCATTGCTTTTCAGAGGACTACATATTCTCCTGTGTTAAGAGGAAAAAAGAAGGATGAGCTCCCATCTTAAATGCAAGGGAGACAGGGGCCCACGCTTCGTGACCCTGGGTCTCAGAGGGATGGGCTGACTGCAGTTTTTTGGTTTTCAAAGGCCCTGAACAGCCACATAACATTTCCAAATGGTTTCAAAGTAAGGTACCACCCTTAATGATAAAACAGACACCTAGATTCCAAGATTGGAACTGGGTCCTAGGCCGGAAGATGACTCCAAGCAAGCACTCTTCACCTCTCAGCACAATTAAATTGGCCCGAAGTGTCAAATAGATGGATGATATTATGTAAACTGAAACTAAACTGAAGACCTGAATATTATACCAAAGTTAAACAAAGTGAGCATATAAATGATTCTCACTTGATATGTAATGCATGCGGTGCAGTGCATGGGGCCCCTGATAATAGGGGAACACCCCCCACAATCCTGACTACAGGCAGGGTTAGTTGCAGGGAAGAGAGGAAGGCACAGCATTTAAGATACATTGTATAACAAGGCAAATTAACAGCTGTGTCTTCCCGAAGGGAAGAAGGCTGCTGCCCAGGGAAGGTCGTGTCTGTGACTGTGAGAAGTGCAGTGACTCGTGACTCAGCCAGGGGCGGATGCCCTCCCCAGATGCCTGTGCATCACTGGGAACCCTTGCCCTGACTAAAGATGGCAGCTGAAAGAGGGTGAAAGGCACTGTGGCAGGCACTGACACACCACAGAAGGGTCACGAAGGAAGTTCTGAGCCAAGTATTTAAATTAGGATGGGTGCAGGTCAGAAAGTCAGAGTCAGACTTGCAGTCAGAGGAGGATTGCCAAGAGGTCTTCAAAGAGGTCTGCTGAGAGGTCTGCAGTGAGTCAGCCATGAGGTCTGTCTGCCTGGACGTCTGTCTGCAGAAGACCGCAACAGGGCTCACCGAGCTGTGGGGGCCTGCTTGGCCAAGCACAGATGCAAGAGATGTCTGGAGCTGAACTCTGACTGGGAATGCTGAGCTGCAGACTCCTGCTTCTCTGGAGGATGTATGGAGAAGTCGCTCTCTTGGTATAGGGGCTCTAGGTATGGGTCTTGAGAGCTTGGTGTAAGCTCCCTCCCTCTGGGTTTCTGGCATTTGGACATTCAAGGCCTTAGGCCCTGCTCCCTGGGTGGATGGGAGTGCTTGTGGGACCAGGAGAAGCAGGGCCCACCAGGGACTCAGACCCCACAGAACATGGAAGCCCACTCCCGGAGGCAGGGTCCCACAGTGGGACATGTGCCTCCCTGGGCTCCAGCATCTGGGACAGTGAAACATGGCCCATGGTTTCCTGAACTGCTACATGGAGGCTGAGAGCAGCGCACCCCAGATCCTGAAGGAGAGAGCTGCTGTGAGAGGATGGGACTCTGAGACCCACAAGTGCACCTTCCAGAGAGGATGGAGATCTGTTTTCGTGACTGCTGATGGACAGATAACTTCTGGGTTATGGTTTTGGCTTACAGCCTTCTGGGGAGCAACGGAAGTTCTGGGTTTCATGGGACACGACGGCTCTGAGCACAAGTACTCTCAGCCACCCCCTGAGGTTGGAAGCCTGTTAATAAAAAACTGTTTCCTTTAACACAAACCATTGAGTCACGTAAGCTCAAGGCACCAAGTGGCCAAGCTCCAGTTTGCACAGTTATAATTCAACTCAGTCATTGTAACAGGCAGTTGCTAAAACTACTGCAAGGAATTAAAAGACCTACAATGAAACATGCCTTCCAAAGTAACAGAAAACACTGCTCTGAGGGGATTTTAAAATATGGCTTATTTCAAGATAGACTTATTTTAATAAGCACAGCTGTCCTCAACTGACACAAGGGAGTCAATGGCTTGCTTTTTTATTTTCAGAAGGACTGGAAGGAGGGGGAGGCCCAGGAGCCTGCAGTAGCCCTGGTGATGTACTAACTGGCTTTTTTTTTTTAACTCAAGTAAAATGAGCTTCGGCTCAACTATAACATAAGAAATCTCAAGACATGATCAAAGGCCCCTCTCAGGTTTAAACTCCTATGACAATGAAGAAATTCCTTATAGGCCTGTCTGCTTTCCATGAATCAGAGTACTGACTTGAGCTGAAGGAGAGCATGCCATTGCGCCCAGTGTCTGTGAGGAGTGCTGAGACAGGGGCCATGGGCAATGCAGCAGGCCACAGGTCTGAATCAGCGCCATGATCGGAGCATGGGCTAGAAATCAGACAGACCTGGACTTACACCAGAGCACCAACCGTGAAACTGTGGGCGAGCAAAGCGACATGAATTCTTTCTCTGTGAAATGGGGATAGAGTCCTCAGAATTAAGAGATGGAAGTGAGGTGCCCAGCACAGTGCTTGGCATATAGTAACTACTGAGTAAGTGACAGCTCTCCAAGATGTTGTCAGTTCTATCTCATTTAGCTATTAGATTTACCACCATGGTTTTACGTATTTTCCTTATAGAAACATAAACTTACAGGAACTCACAAAACTGGAAAGGTCCCTAAAGACTTCTCTTGCAGTTCCTCATTTTAAAATATTTTCATTTTTTATCACCATTTCACTGATGAAACCATCAAGCTTACCTGTGTAAGGTAAGCTGGTTGCCCAAGGTCACCTAGCCATGAAGCCCCTTGAAACACTATTGTTGGTGTCTTCAGAGGCCCCCAGTCCTTGGGATTTGTGAACATAATTTCCTGGGCTATGCTATGCCTGCAGAATCAAAGCTGTCACTGTTATTACACTAAATTTACAACATGAGAAGAAAGGGCCTCAGCCAAAGAGAGACTGCACACTGAGTAATCAAAGCGCCAGCTCTCAAACACCAGTTACAGAAATAATAGTGAGTCTTGTAAAGCTCTTAGTAATGCTTATTATGCAGTTTAGCAAAAAGAAAAAAAATTAAAATATGTAATCTTATTTACTTTGTAATTATACGTAAAATGATGTACACCTACAGCCAAAGCTGGAAAGGAACCTGGAAAACGACTATGGCTGATCTGACTGCAGAAGGGTTTCTTTTATCCAGGGCCTTGAATGGAGTGACACAATACACAGTGCAACAGTGATGATCACAGGGCAGGAGAAGCTGCCGTTCACTCACCCCGGGTTGTACAACATGACGGCGGAGAGGTTCTCACAGGACTTCGAGAGGTCAGTCATGGACAAGCTGAAGGAGGACAGAAGGCCACTCTAGGAGCAGACACAGGGCAACGCGGTTACCTTGGCAGGTGGTGCCAGTGCTGTGGACTCAATGCTTTCAGTGAGGGAGAGAGAGGGAAGCGCGGACACTTCTCATGCATACCAGCTGGTCTTTCTAAGGATGGCAAATCGGGGGCAGTCTCAACCTTAAGCCCTCAGCTAAAGACAGGAGGGCCCTAGCATGCTCGAACTGGGAAAACCAGCCAGCAGCTCCACACCCTGGTGGTCTCCCTGACCATGCTGCATTCAAGTTGAGGGAAGGGGTCCTGACATCTCTGTCACCCTCATTCCCTGGCAAGAGCACTGTCCCGTGATCAGCAATGTTCAGGTATACTTACGGAGTGATGGAGGTGAACAGGGAGAGGGAAGGGAGACCAAAAAAGAAGAGCTGACCTGTTTTGCTTCCATGGAAAGCTATTAGCAAACATTTTCTGCAACTGTATATAAAAATGGACCCTCCGGGGAGACCCTGGGCTGGAACAGATAAGAGGCTTCACTGGCCTGAGGGAGAAGGCTGAAGTTTTCAGCTTTCTTGTTTCCCATCTACAGTACTGGCAACCTCAGGCAGTCCTTACAACTACACGAAGATGTGGCGCTATGTAACTAATAGGTGAAAGGCAAACACATCCAGGTTGGCAGGTCAGGGCTATCACCCTGACACCCCTCTCACTGGCTAGGGAACAAGTTTGTCTCAGTTTCTTATCTCGGTCATCTGTGAAATGGAGCTAGTAGCAGCTGCTGCACAGATAAAGTAGAAAATACGTGGAAGTTCCCGGCAGTGCCTGGATCACAGAAACGCTAGCCGCAGTCCTCATTATCTCCCTCGGTCTAAGGACAGCACGATGTCCCTAGACAGATCTCTCTCCCTCTCATTTCTCTCCCCGTCTCTCTGGTCCTCCACCCACCTCCCCCATCCAGTGCCCTCTGGATATCCCTACCCAACCAAGGTGAAGTCTCTCCCAATTGTCCTAAGCTCTCTCTCTGCTTCACACCCCGAGAAACAACCAAATAAACAAATAAAAAGCGAGCAAACTTTTGAACAAAAGCAATTCTGATATTGGGTTAACTCCTAAAAGATTATTGTAAGTAGAAGCCACTCTCCACTTAATGCACGTGATACCCAATTCCTGTGAGGGCAAGGGGTTGGAGAGAAGGGTCTGGAAGAAGCTAGTCTCCTTCTGCTCTGAACTTTACCTGCTTACCCTCCCACTTCATTGGCCAATAATGTGCTAGGAAACAAACTCCCCACATTTAATCCTGGCTACAGAACTTTTGTGATTCTGTACTCCAGAAAATCAAACTTTTGGGGCCAGAGAAGAGATCCCCCTGGCCACAGCCCCACCCAGATCAGAGCTGGCTCCTGGCCCCTGCCTGCGGCTCACCTTCCTCTTCTCCCTGAGCTTGGCAGCCTCCTTTGGATGGTTAAAACGAAACATGTTGGTTCTTCCTAAGAGTATCACAGCACCTAGGAGCACATAAAAACAGTAATGAGTTTACGGTACGCAACCCGGTCAGTTGGTAACATCATAGCATGGAATTTTATAGCTGAAATGCAATTTCCAGTGTACTATAAAACAACAATAATAAGGGAAAGATTTAGTCCCAAAAGTCTGCTTTCATAAGCCACTTTTAAATGTGCAAATACTTTTATTTTTATAGTCAAGTATCACAATGCTCATGTTACCCAAGATAGAAGTAATGGATCCAAACATTAAAATATGACATTTAAAACTTAATATGTAGATAATTATATTTTTGATTGTTGAGAAAAAAAGGAAATTAGTTCTTCAAAGATATCTAATACCAAGAAAACACATGGTCACAAATACAGGAAATATTTATTGCCAATAAAAGCAAGAATCTAAAAGGAAAGTGCTTTCAAATGAAAACATGGTAAAACTGACAAAGTACTGGTAACTATTATTAAAATCTCCCTCATAATTTGACAGAAAAGAAATTGTGTGCATGTAGTGTCTATTTCCATGTAAAAACACTGCTTCTTCTTAAATCCTGTTAAAATTGAAATGGTCAAATTAGACACACAAGAAAACCCCTGTTGGTTGGTCGGGGTCCTGCTTATTCAGAAAATGACTGCACAAGGGGTAAAAGTCAATGTAAATGCCCAAGAGTAACAAAAATCACTGCACCTACGCAGCAAATGTCAAAGTGATTAACCAAATACTTTCGAAAGTCGGAGCTGTCTGAAGCTGGCGCAGGTGCCAGGGAAGGTAGTGAGCTACCTGTCACTGGAGGCATCTAAGGGAAATGATGTTCCAGAAGAGGTTCACTATCTTATGTGGTCCTATCAACACCTGCGAGTCTACCATGCCTCTGAATGACCCCATGTTCAATCTTTGCCCCCCCAAAAAATGCAACTGATTTGTGAAGATAAGACACACCCACTAGAAGTCAGCCATAGAGGACATCATGTGATGAGGTGACAACCATCTTTGTGACAAGTCCAGGCTGCAGTAGGTGGGGCAGATTTTTGCACCCAGGAACTAATAATCTGGGTCTCCCTGGAGGGCTAGAGGGCAAAAGAGGTGTTCCAATTTGGGGTAACCACAGGGAAGGGCTAAGACTTAGGAGAACAGGCCTGCTACATCTGGAGAGGGGAGGGAGCAAAGCCTACCCAAAATGTGGGACACCAGAAACAGCAGCCAGAATCCACATTAGATAGATGACAGAGAAACGCCTGTGAGGATCTGGAGAGCTGGGAGGAAGAATCTGCACCAAAGGTCAGAAATGGGTGGCCAGAACAAAGATGCAGCTCACAGATGCGGCTTTATGTTTCATGTGCAATGTTTAAATAAATTATTTGTTGGCAGCAGTTAAAAACCCACAGTTTTCACATAAAAGTCTGAATTTCTTTCTGGATCCCCTTCAAAAACTGGAAGGTACAGTATCAGATCTGTGATGCCCCTTGGCAAAACTCCCCGGGCTCCATGGCTGCTTCCTTCAGACAGAGCGTGCTCCCTCTGCTGCAGCACAGTCACCCACCTCTTGCCGACAGGTGAGAGCACACCCCCGGGCAGCATCCTGGAGTTTCACACCAGTGCATCGGCCTGCCCCTCTACATACCTCTGATTCTCAAAGATGTTTCAAATTCAACGTGGTTAAAGTCTAACAGGCTTAGATCGTAACCAAGGGACAAGTGAAGGGTTGGCTCTGGTGGTGGCTATCATTTAGTGTAAACAGAGTCAACACACTCGGGGAAGCACAGTTTTAGGAGACTCAGAAGGGCAGCAGTGGATACTGTCCACTCTACAGTCTGCTTATTCCCTCATATAAAAGTACATTCATATAGTTTCAAATTATGGAAAAGCACCATTACCATAATTAAGAAAGGTATCTCCCGTGCCTTTTATGACTGGGACTCAGAACCATGGCTACCCAGAAAGTCAAAAGCAAGCAGCCATGTCTAGCATATACGAGTATAGGTATTTAACACATGTCCTAAAGTGTCTTAAGTGACACTTTATAATAATGTCTTAAAGTGACCTTAGAGACTAATAAGGCAATGGCATTTGAGGTGTTAATTACCTGTAATCCAATTCTTGTTTTTTCCTTAAATCAAATGCCCAGCCATGCAAGTTGAAAATTGCTAAAATATGTTAATGGAAAAAACAGAATAGTATTTCACAGACATATTTCATATCATATTAAATCGCTGAAGATAATATTGCCACCCGGGTCATTCATGTAAAAACCTCTTTAAGGAACTATGAAAGAAAACAAAACTACCCATGACCATTCCTGTTTCCATCTAAATGTGTGCAAACTACCTGGCACACAAAAGGGGCTCTGTTAAGTCTGATTTTCTTCTGCCTCCTCTACTGTATCCCTTTACTCAACAAACCTACTGACTTTACAAATTTGCTTCTTTGGACATGCTGCTGCTGTTCATTCATTCATTCATTCATTCATTCATTCAACAAATACTTAATGAGCACTTACCATTGGCTAGTCACTGTGATAAGCACTGGGATACAGAGTTGAGCAAGTCAGACATCTGCCTTGCCCTTATGAAGCTCATAAACATGTAGGAGAGAGAAGTAAATAATCAAATAATTTCACAAATAAATGCATAGCTGCAACTGAAGGAGAGCTACCCTGCCCACTGTTCTGACAGTGCATCAGAAGGGGGCTGATCGCAGGATAGGTTAGGAAGGATGCCCTTGGGGAGCTGGTGCTTAAGACAAGTTCTGAATATCAGTAGGGCATGGGGGAATGAAAAAATGATGATGATGATGATGATGAGTGACTGGAAGACAGCTGTATGTCCAGTAGAGGAACAAGGGAGAGCGCTGGACAACGTAAGGTTTGAGAGAGAGGGAGCAGAAGACAGAATCTTTCGGGATGTAGTAGAGCATCCTGCCATGCAGTAGATGCAATGGGAAGACACCAAACGGCTCTGTGCAGCAGCATTACATGATTAAATCTGAGTTTCAGAAAGGTGCTTCTTTCCACTGGTGAAGAATTAATCAAGGACAGCACAAGCAGATGTGGGTGAACCAGGCAGGAGGCCACTGCAATAGTGCAGGTCAAAGGTGATGGTAGCTCAGAACTGGGGAGGAGGGATGAAGAAGGGAGCTAAACAAATTAGGAAGATATTTAGGAAACGGAGATCAACAGGACTAATGATGGGCGAGATGCAGCAACAGGGAGGTAAGGAAGGCTCATGGGGTTTGGCCTGTCACAATTAGTTGGGTGGTAAGTTGTTCACACAGATTGAGAACACTAGAAAAGAGCTAAGAGTGGGTTAAAGGAAACACCATGACTTTGGTTTTAGACATAATGAATTTGAGAAGCCTTTGGCAGGCAGAAATATAGATCTGAAGCTCCAGAAGAAATGCCTAGGATACTTATCAATCTGTCTATCTACCAACCTCCCTACCAACTTACTCTCAATCTATCTACCAACCTACTTACATATGTACATATAACACACATCATGTATACATATCTACTTAATATATGTGTATACACACATATAAGTATCATATATGTGTATACATATCTGTATGTATATCACTCTCTACATATTTGAGAGTCATCTCTAATAAATGAAGCCACGGGTGTGGAGAAGTCACCTTGAATGCTGAATTTTAATGGCCAACTAGAGGGGGATGATTTTTCAAAAGAAACAGAGAAGGGGCCATTGGAAAGGGACAAGGAAAACCTCAAAGCCAAAAGGAGGAATGGTCAAGGATACGGAATGCTTCGGAGAGGTCAGTCAAGATACAAGAATTGAAAGAGGCCGTCAGGTGTGGTGGCCTGGAGGTCACGAGTGGCCTCAGACAGAGTATTCTGAGCGCGGTCGAAGCCAAATTGAAGGGGATGCAGAGTGACTGAGAGCTGATATCTGAGTGCAGACAGACAACTCGTTCAAGAAATCTATGTGCAAAGAAAAAGACAGAGTTGATAGCTGGATAGGGATAGTTCTCTGTGTTTTTGGTAAAAGGAGACTCATGAGTATATTTTAAAAAGAAACATGAGCTAAAGGAACATAAATGAATGAATGAGAATGACTGACGGTGTAGAGTTTTGGCGTGACCCAGAGTGTGAGTCTTGCCTGAACTCTTGCAAAAGACAAGTCACTGCTTAACCCCTGCAGAATTCAGTCTCCTCATTTAGTCATCAAAATGGATAAGGTTCCTTCCAGATCTGAAATTCTCTTTAACTATGAACTTGATCTGAGAGGTTAATGTGACTAATCACAGCAGATGGACTTTTTGTGATGTGCTTAATTTGCAATTTTTAGAATATAATTAAACCTTCTTGAAATTTATGATGGCTTCTTTGAGATTACTTCGGTGCCTGTTTAATACTGGAAAATAGACAAATTCTAGATGGTCTCAAACGGGGAAATGACATTGTAAAAGGGTAAACAAAGACACTTGTTAATAACAACAAAAAAAGCTTCATTTAAATCTCAGCAAATGAAACGGCTGAAGGCTGGTTTTATATGAGATTTTCTATTCTAATATTTCAGGTACACTGAAAAATATTAAACATATCTAGAGATTTTTAAGATGTAGAGTGATAATAATCATCCATATCACTATTAATTACTTTTTCAAAATTTATGTGAGATATTCTAATTCTGCTACTACATAAATCTTTTTTCTATTATAAATGCCATATGAATATGTCTGAGGTGATGATGTATGAATATTTCATTCTGAGTTACAATTAATACAAACATAAAGGACAACTGTATTCTCAAAAGCGCATGGTCCCATGCAGTGTGACTGTAGAGGCCAAAAAATGGGGCTCTTTGATATTGTGCTTCAGTGCTCCACATTCTGAATTTTTTAAAAGATTTTATTTATTCACTTTTAGAGAGGGTAAGGGAGGGAGACAGAGAGGGAAAGAAGCATGGATGTGTGATTGCCTCTCACACACCCCCTACTGGGGACCTGGCCTACAACCCAGGCATGTGCCCTAGACTTGGAATTGAACTGGCAATGCTTTGGTTCACAGGCTGGCACTCGATCCACTGAGACACACCAGCCAGGGCTGAATTTAATTTCTTTAGAACGCCACCCCCCATCCCCACTCCCACACACACAGACAAGATATATCACACTGCCAAAGTATGTTCAGTGAAAAGAGACATTTCCATTTTAGATACTACAGTCAGAAAAAAAAAGAGTTCTACCTGGGAACACATCACTCTCTGGAATGGTGCTGAATAAGAGGTGGGGATAAGGTAGGATGAGTGAGGTTCTTATTTTGTTTCCCGATTCAAACAAAAAGAAACTTGCTTGTGTGTGGTATTTTCCTTCTGATTTAAAATGCCTTTAAAATATTTATATTAAAATAAGTTATGATGATGGCACCATTTTGGGGACCTGATAGAGAGAAAGGCTAATTTCAACTAATACATGCCAGTACTTAAGAACACATTGAGTAACATGTTCTAGGGCCTTGAACTCTTGTGACACTGACTTTATTATTTATGACATCTAAATTACAGTAATTTTCTCTACATGGAGAAACTATATAATTTTTCTCTATCACTGGCTTTGGGCAGTGATAGAGAAGATTAAGATTGCCACAGTGTTGGTGGTGGGGAAGAAAATTTCCTGTGAATACTAATGAATTCAAACAGGACACATGGCTGGGGCTGAAGGCTGGCTCAGACCAGACAGGCACGCGGCATCCAGGGCCGCAGTCGTCAGGATCACGGCATGCCTCAGATCGTCAGCTAGCACTGCCCAATGACATAAATGCACATGACATCTCACCAAATAGATACATAGACCGTCCCTTCCTTTTCTATGTTTGCAATTCAAATATGGATTTACAATTTCCTGCTTTAGATAAGTCATTTAAAGTCTGTTTAATCTTGGTATAGTAAAAATTGCAAAATTAGATTATTGGACCCTGGAGAAGAAAGAAGAGATCGCCAGTCTTTGTTATTGAGGTTTCCAGCCATATAACCCATCAAAAATTATTTGTCCAATTGTGTGAAACGGCTGAACTTGAAGCCTTATAAAATTTCAAGATGCTTCAGTCCTATCCCCAAAGACATTTTTAGACGTGTGTGTATGTGTGTGTGTGTGTGTGTGAAAGTGCAGATCAGTGGGAGCTGATTTTTTTCTTCAAGCATCAGAGGAGATACAAAAGAAAAGCATATAAGAACAGCTCTTGTCCTTCTGAAGGAAAATGTAGGAAGCGTCTGAAGTAATTAGGGGGATACCAGATGGTAGACAATAAAATAAACTCAAAGGTACTGAATGGGAGGCATTACGCTAACTGCTCAAGCTATTAGTAACTTTCTTTACTTCATTTTCTTTGTCACCAACAGTACTACTCATTCTGTTAGTAACAGTCTTCAAAGGTTCATTTCTAGCATCGCCCACACTCCTTGCTATCAATATTCCAATTCTTGCTCCTAAAGCAGTTCTTCCAAAATGTGTCCCTTCTTCCTACACTCCAACAGTCTCTTACCTTCATCATCCCCTGTTTTGTTCCTGTTCATCTCCAAGCCTCCAAGTGAGCTAGCGAACACTGCACTGTCCTTCACCTCTGCTACCACTTTACCCATCCACTGAACAGGAACACCTCCCACAGAAAATTCAGGCCACCAGCCTGGGGTTCCCGAGCCCACACACCTGCTATGATTCAGCAGGCTTGGTCTCCCACTGCTCCTGCTCCCCACCTCGGCTGCTTCCCAGTCTTTAGACATTTCTCCACTACACAGTTTGGTCGAAGCATATCTAAGACACTTCTTCAACATGACCATTATGACAAATACACATTCATTCACTTCAGAATTCAGCTTTGGGTAAATTAGTCCTTTTTCAGCAGTCTAAAGCCACTTTATGAGAGGAGTTTTGGTTCTGCATGAGATGAAATAAATACACTTGACCCAGTCTCTCCCACCAAATGTCACTCACGATGCAGGCAGCAGGGATTTGAGGGACCTCAAAAGGTAACAGTAGCTGGTGGGTTGAAGAAGGCCAGCACCTGAAGCACCACTGAACCTGCGGTGAATTTACCCTTTTTGCCCCCTCCAGTATTCCCTGGCTTGGTCTAGAAGGAGGCCCAAAAGTTGACATCTGATGATGTCATGAGAGAACTTCAGGAGAAGCTCTCAAGTCTAGGTTCCAGGAGGGAGCGGTCTTCTGGCAGCAACAGTGGTAGCAGCAGGGGACCCACAGATGTCTCCACCTGTGAGGGAGGGAGAAATCCCTTTCTAATCACAGGAGCTGTGGTCCCCAAGAGGGTGGGGCAGACCTCTGTTGCTTTTTCCTCTCTCTGTCCTTTCACTGCTGGGCTCTGGACATGGGCACAAGTGCAGGAAGAACATGAGAAGTAGCATAAAGCTCCATATTTCCAGCTAGATGACAGGAAAACAAAGACCCATCTGGAAGACGGTTTAGAGGGAGGAGTTCAGGGAAGCATCCTCACAGAACTGTTTGTGAATTCCTGGGCCACCCCCAACTCTGCAGGCATGAATCTGACACTCAGCAGCACACGACGGCATGGCAAACGGAACTAAGATGCAGACCACTGCTCAAGGCCAGACTGGCCACCGGGTAGTGCATGCACGGGCCAGACTGGAATAGCCTGCCACGTGTTAGAAAACTGAATTGGCGTTGCAACTAGATTCGGAACCCAAAGAGGCTGATTCTGAGTTATGGTCTGAATCCAGCCAGGTCAATTGCCTGCTAAAACAAAATAAAACAAAACAAACAAACAAAATCAACATTTCCTATAAAATTTAAACAAGACCCAGAATCTCAAAACCTGATGTCAAAAACATCCAGGCAATCTAACATTACTCAGCATATAAAGAACTGGGAAACTTTCGACTTATGTGGCAAAGAAAAAAAATAACATGTTACGCTGAGGTCAGAGATGGAGTTATTTGACAAAGACTTTAAATCAGCTATTATAAAAATGTTCAAACACAGGAAAACACTCTTGAAAGATAAAAACGTTTCAACAAAGACATAAAAGATATAAGAAATCAAATGTTAGTAAACTAAAAACTATATTAACCAAAATAAACAAGAATGGAGATGACAGAGAAAGAGATTCAGGGAACTCAGAAACAGATCAACTAAAATTATGGAAACTGAAAAGTGAAGGGGGAAAAAGTTAACCAGAAAATAAAAATAAGTAAACTGAGCCTCAGAGACCTGTGAGACAATACTAATGTTTAACAGTCATATAATTGAAGCCCCAGAACAAAAAGAGTTTAGTACAGAGAAAAGTTTAAACAAATAATGGCTGAAAACTTCCCAAATCTGGAGAAAGATGTACGTACAGATTAAAGCAGCTCAGAAAACCCCAAACAGGTAGATGCCAAGAAATCTATGCTGAGACACATTGGGAAGCCATTTTATGGGATGTAAAATTGCAAATGAAATTTAAAAAGGAGCAGAGAGATCATGAAAACTAGATGTGATGAACCAAACAAGAAAAGAAAGGGTTAAAGAGATTGACAAGAGGTTGTCTCATGCACCAAAGTCTGGGGCACCAAGAAATTGACTTCAGCATAATTAGCTTTGGTCAGTTATTCTCATGTTTGAATGTGCATCAGAATCACTTGTAAAAAAAAAAAAAATGACAGGCTCCATCCCTATTCAGTAGGTCTAATTCAGTAGGTCTAAGATGAGCATTAAAAAACCTTCCAGGTAATGCTGAGACTGCTGAGCAGGGACACACTTTAAGAACCACTGACTTTAGAAACAGTCTTTAAGAACAGTTAGGGCTTTGACATTGAACAGTATCTACTGGAACACCCATGTGTGAGCCAGATCTGCAGTCACAAACTTGAGGACAAAATCCAGTAAGTGTTTATGGGCAAGCACAGGTAAGTTAAATGGGGGGTTAGACACTGATATCTGCTGGCTTTCTGGAATGTGTAAAAGGCTTCTTCTGTTCCCTAGATGCCTTGGCTAAACTCCTGGAAGATTTATTTTCCTTTGCAGTTCCACTAAAATTCTTTTTTAATTTGCTTCTGACCAACGCAGATCTGAATTTCAGCAAATTAAAATTTTATCAAAGGCTCCTCAGCTCCACTCCCCAGACAATTACCTGTTCCCTCTTTTTTGAGTACTTGAATAGATGCAAATCTATTTTGGCACTCAGGCATAACACATTCAAATGCACCTGAGTGTAAATTCCCCAGATGTAGTTTCTGCAGCACTTCTAAAAGAAGAAATGAGCATTCAATGGCTCTGAGAAACTAACAGGAAAACCAAAGGAATCCTCCAATATGAATAGAAAAATTAATTACATTTAACAACTATCGGCTTTAAAATAACACATTACAGTAAAAAAAAATTAATCAAAATAAGAGAGAATACTTCCTGGTAATTGTAGGGAAAATCCTGAATTCCTTTCTAAATTATAACTTAATTGATTTTTTTACCATTTCATATTAAGTACATTTTAAAAAAGAGAAAAATCTAACATTTGCGACTCTACCAAAAATGACTCAAGGACTATGGACTAGACACCATAGTCGAATTCACACTTTCTTCTCTAGCAACTGCATCCGCTTTCTATGGAATCGTACAATGAACTTACTCTATGAAACAATACCATGGAGCTGTTAGTACCATGGGAGTGAAGAAAACTAAGTGTCAGTGATCAGTCAGTTAAAGAGTATAGTTAGATGAAATGCTACATATCCCATGCACTGTTTCTGGATAAACTCAAAAAGGGGGAGAAAAATGTCAACAATAGGCTTCACGCAACATGCATTATATATGTGACCACACCGAATTCTCATAGCATTAGCAAACATTTTTCATGTCACTGCTATTATTAGATGAAAACGTTCCTGTAATTTAAGGCAAAGGAAATAGTGTGTACACAGTCTGAAAGGAAGAAGACTGCTAACTGATACAGGTAAAATTTCCCCCCATGGTGACAACCTGCTAAATAGAGATAAATGTCCTAGTAGTTGACATTCAGAAGCATCTTAAGTGATTTAGATAAGGAAGAGATCATTACTCAGTGCTTTGTAATGGGGCAACCCAACTAACACATTTCCAAATGAACAGTAATTTACCAATTAAAAAGAAAGATTTAAATGCCAAATATCAGCAATAAACTGGAAACTGGTTGTAAAAAGATAGGATGCTGCTGGCAGTGCAGGGTGAACCAAGAATCCAGTCAAATGTAAAATTAAAATGATTAAGTCCTTGTGACTGGGTGAACGACTGTTTGTATTCTCTGTTCTTGATACCCTTACTTAACTTGCTTCATGAGTAAAAGCCAAGGTAACTTCTGAGGTAAAAATACAGTGCTTTGTGTAATCCTGTTTCCTAATTATTATTGATTAAATGAAGTCCATACACTTGATTTTTCCTTTAGTTTTTTTTTCCCCTTTAAAAAATAAAACCTTATAGCTAAGTAGAAAATTCATCTGTAGCCCTGCCTAATCAAAAACTCCCATTTCTTTTCCAGAAGTTAACAGTACACTGAAGTGTCAACTCTAGGTCATTGTTACCAATTCAACACCAACAGGAGTCCCTAATTTGGCATGCATCAGGGGAGGGACTTTGTTCAGTGGAAACAGTTCAACTGTGATACATTCTGGCTGTGGAACAGCACAGCTGTGAGAGAGCTCCACTGTGAACCGGCCCAGCTGTGGAGCAGCTCCAGTGAGGTGGCCCAGACGAGGAAGCGCCAGTGTTACTCCAGTGTCAGGACTCAGGGGTCACTGTTCGGCTCCACCGTTGGCTGCGGCCCGTCTCCAGCGTTGCAGCTCCAACCAGGGAAAGGCAATATTCCATGGGAACTGTAAGTGTGCTTCACGGAGGCACAGGGGAAACTGCCTCGTACAGAGAAGAGTTCAGGCCCCAAGCCCCTGATTGGTCTGCTCTAATGCAAATGAGGATTCCAAATCTTCACCAATTGATTAGACCAAAGGGCACCATCCTGACTGATCCAAATGGAACTGCTGATTGGTCAGTGAATATATAAATAAGTATACAGCTGAGTAGCCCCGATTGGAAAGGGCAGGTCTTTAGAACATTGATGAATTCGTGAGCCTGAGAGCTCCTTTATATTGGTCAATTCAGACAGGAGGAGCACAATGCAGGAGGCTTGGCAGCTCAGAGAGCAGGAGAGCCCCTAGCTGGCAATGACTACTATACTCTGTTTACAAATTTGTGCCCCATGAGCCACCATGAGTTCTTAACAGGCACTTAACATTCTCAAGGTCAACAGTAAGCATGCGGCAGTCCTATTCACATTTTTTATTTTTACTACGTACAGGGGGCAGGGGGCAAAAGTAGGTTTACAGTTATTTGTATGGAAAATAATGCAATAATTAATAAACAATAATACAAGAATAAACTGTGTTTCACGTACTCGCAACTGCAAACCTACTTTTGCCCAACCCTGTATTTTTGTCACCACAAAAAACTGTCTCATATATTTTTTGTTTTAAAAAGATGTTCAAGTTCTCACTTTAATAAGGTTCAAAAATAAAGAAAGGTTAAGTTGATAATTCTAATCTTTAATCTCTGAAGGACTGTACATGTTTTTCTTTTGATGGAAATTTCAGCCTTAAAAGTATGTGTATTAAAAAGTCTCATGCTTCTCTCGTGTAATGCCTGGAAACACAAAGTCATCTTGCATTTCACTGGCCTAAGACTTATAAATGACATTTACACTCAGTGCATGGTGTTTTAACATTAGAACATAGCATTTTTATGTCAATTTTATTAACAGTGATAGTGAGAAAGCTGTTCGGTAGCGGAGCAGAACGCCAGAGGAGCTCAAGCCCATCAGATCTGCAAATCGCGGCACTGTGGTAACAAAACAATTAACGGTACCCCACAAGGAGAGAAAATTCTGACAATTAACCTTGAATGCCAAAGAGTACTACTACTTTCTTAGGACAAGTTTTATCTTCAATACAAAGATCAAAAATTTAGTTCCAATCATCACTAACTTGAACAGTCATATTTTATCAAATGGACTTTCAATTTTGGTAAAAGTTTAGGACAAAAACCACTTAATAAAAAATACTGCATGGGAAATACATTAAATTCTAGACAGTTCCCACATTAAGCAGTATGTGCTCTAAAAGTTCCTTTTTCAGTATGTTTGGAACTCAGGACTGATTTTCTCACAGAAACATCATTACATATAACAGTTTCCAGGCAAATCCACAAGAGACATGTTTAACCCTTAACAGAGTAGGATGATCACTGTCTGTGATTCACTCAATTTTCCCAGCATCCAGTGGCCAGGGCTCTGGCTGGTCCAGAAGCTCCAGAGAAGCATGGCTGGAGCAGGGAAAGCACACAGAGGAAAGAGTCTGATGGCCGGAAAACAAAGCCAGGTGGACCAGCAGCCAATGTTGAAGTCTGTGGGCTGGCTGTGATTCAGGCACTGCTTGTAGCAAAGAAGGCCCCCACATTAATCCCAACCATAACTCCTCCTCTACTTCCACAAGAACACCAGACTGCAATGCTGGGTATCTGAAAAACAATGCACAAGGCTCAGAAGTCCTAGAGTCCAATTACTGAATTTTGGGGCCCCACTTTCCCCACATGGCTTTAAAATGATCTTAAAAGCCCTTCATACTTAGGAAACCTGCAACAAACATTATACTGAAAACAGATTATTGGAGAGGGAAGGTTTTTTTCTTCCCATTTTTGAGCAGTTAATATATAGAGAGAGCGGTGTTCGGAATTGTGTATACATGAATAAACACAATTGATCAAGTACATATATTAAATGCTTTCAATTTTAACGGAAGAAATAGATAAAAACTTAAATACAAGAAGACACATACAGAATAAAAAGAAGTCCCGAGATAAAATATATTTTTTAAAATAAGAACAAACTGATTGTAGAACAAAATGATTATAAAATTTTGCTGAAAAAATTAATAGGCATGTATAGTAAAAAAAGTCAGATGAGAAAAAATTACAGCATATTGAACACAACAAGCTTTAAAACTGTGTGATACTGGTACAAAGGTAGAAATACATGGGGCTAGAACAAAGTGAAAAGCCAGTAAGTAGATATATATGTACACATGTTTTCACTTTTGGTAAACAAATTGCTTCAAAAGGGAGGTGGGTATAGGGTATGAACATGTTATAATAAATGATATACAAATGTTGGGAAATTAAATTAGATCTATACTTTATATATCAGTGAACCCCAGATGTATTAAACAATTAAACTGAAATCCTGGAAAACATAATTAAATCATGAACAAATAACAGAGAAAAAGAGTAAAATGCTTACTAGTTCCATGGCTGATTTTGAAATTATGAAAGAAATCCCAAAGAAAAATGCAGTCAAGTACAGCAAATAAATAGTAGACTTAAAAGATAACAAAATTATATTTAAACAGAGAACATAATATTGGGAAGCTACACCAAATATGAAAAAGTGGTTGTAAGGAGTTATAAGGTTACATGGAACACACATTCAAATTAATCAAGGAAAAAATACATGATTATTTCCCACAATTCTGGCAAGCAATAGTGTAACTATTCTACTTATGTGTTAAGGATGACAATAAAAACCAATACCACCTCTTGTAAAACCCTGTAAAATTAAACAGTCACCAAAACAAGGTCACCTCCCTGTGACCTGAGGGAGAAGAAGCCAGTACAGTGATATCTACTGGACAAGAAAACATGTCTCTAATCTTTCGTCATGACCCCTGCACCGCCCCTACTGCCTCGAAGAGCAGCAGCAGGAACCTCCACCTGAGGTCCGAAGAGAACAGACAGGTGGTCAGCTGCGATCTAGATTCAGTTACAGGGTTCACTGGTGGTGCCATCTGTCAAATGTGGACTCTCCAATTACCCACGTTTTCTCTACTAGGGTCTGTGTGTTCCCAAGCAGGGCTGCACTGAAGATCCCTACATTGTGACCTCTTGTCTGCCAGCCAATTATGATAACTTTCTAGGTTCAGAGAAGAAAAACAGCCTTTCACTATGACTACCACTGCTGCCTGGCAAGAACCAGCTTCTCCATCCAACATGGCTAGGGCCCTTGACCCAGCTGCATAAACAAACAAACAAACAAACAAAGAGGAAATAGTGCTTTGGGAATGATCACTGGATGCTCACTGGATCCTCAGTTTGGGCTGGTCACCTGCTATTGCTGACCTCTGAACTTCCCCACCAGCTCCAGGGTACTCACGATGTTTCCCAAGCTCAACTTACTTTGAGACTAAAAACTAAGAGTAAAAATAAATAAATATTTTTTTTAAATGGAGAGATCAATGGATGGGTGGATGGGTGAATGATGTGCAGGTGGGCACATAGGTGAGTATTCCATCAGCTGCTTTTAGAATGCCTTTGATGGAATCTATGTACCTCTTACAAAAGCATGATCGTCCTGGTCCATGCTATGTGTCCTTCATTTCTGAGATAACTCTTTGCAACTGACTCCTGTTTATGATTTAGCTAACACCATTACGTCACCTGTTTTCCAGTCCGCGTCTATCCAATTCCTGTCAAAACAGGCATGTAACCATGAAAAAATGTAATTATAAATACTATATATAATATATAAAAAGAGCTTAAAATAAAACATCAACTTCTTTCTCTCTGGCATGAGTCAGTCCTGACGCCATCAGGCAGGGCTGAGCAAAGTGGGCATCTGCATGAACATGGCGGGCATGTGGAATGGGGTGAGAGAGGGTTCTGCACCGAGAGAAGGGTAAGGGCACCCAGCGTGAGTGCCACAGCCTGAACACGAAGAGGAGGGCCCCTGCATGGAGAGGGGGAAGCAGTGACAGGATACTGGTTACACAGTGGGAGTCAGGTTTGTCACTGTCAGAAAAGGGAGCTACAAACAAGAAAAAGGAGAAAACTAGAATGAACTCTGCTACTGGGTTGAAATTAGAGGTGTTGGTGTGAAATTCCTTGTTAGCAATATAGGTAGTAAAATATATTTCAATATAGCAGTATAAATAAAAATACAGTTATGAATGTTCACACACACACACACACACACACACACACACACACACACACACTTTCCTTAACTCTGTTGACTGACAGGACCCAGAGGCAAGGATACTTCAGTAGCAATGAGCACACCAAGGGCCCAGATCTTGGTTTCTAGATCCTGTTCTCCACTAAAAGAAGCCAGCGTCCTGGGAGAACTCGCAATTCCAAGGACGTGAAAGATGAGCCTGGGAAGTGTTCACAATGGGACAAGCCCAAAGAACAGAGAAACCAGCTTAAAAGGAACTCCCGCTGGCCAACCTGGGACAAGTTGAGCAACAAAATAAATGACAGAAATAAACCAAAACTTACCAAATAAAATAGCAAGCCAATATGACCCTGTTGATTCAAATTAATTAATGGATAAATAAATGGCAAAAAAGAGATCTTCCTTAAAGTAAAAAGCGAACTTATTGTAAAAGTAGTTTTTAAAAAATTATAAAAATATTGTTTCAAAATAAAGAGAAAATAAATGTAGAAAAAAGAAAATCACCATTCAGCATCCATCAGAATAAAAATTAAATGAGACCAAAAAATCAATGGATTCTAAAAACTATTGATGATGAAAGTATGATAAAGAATGGAAATTTTTTATCTCAAAGTATTATACCTTCCCACTATCTTTATTAATAAAAAAGAGAGAAAAGAGTAACTTCATGTAAAAGAGTAACTTCATGTAAGAGTAACTTCTATAATACACCATCTGTATATTGCATCTGAAGTCAAATTTCCTTCTATCACAATATATTTGACCCCCTTTGCCCTTTAAACCTCCTCCCATCCTCCTTTCCTGCTGGTAACCAACAGACTGTTGTCTGTGTCTATAAGATTTTATTTGTTTATCTTGTTTGTTCATTTTTTGTCTTCAGTTTTATATCAAAAATGCAAAAAAGTGAGTAACTTCACAGTGAGGAAGTCTAGCAAGCACCTCTTTAGTCAATTGGACAGAGAGTATCATTAGTAATGGCAGGAGACTCTGTGTAATGGGACAGAAGAAAGGTACAGCATCATTTCTCCAATATCCCTGTCAAAGTGCATGATACTAGTCTAATCATGAGACATCACCAGACAGATACTACATTTATGTAGAGGAACATTCTATAACATATCAGACCTGCAGTTTTCAAAATTGTCAGAATCATAAAAGGAAAGACTAAAGATTTCTCCCAGACTGAAAGGGACTAGAGGGATGTGGCGAACAAGGTAACACAGGATGCCGGACTGAACAGTGGGCCCTTTACAAACACTGTTGGGACGAAAGGTAAAGGGGAGCTGAGCATCAAATGGGAGAAATGTTTCTGCGTCTGTTTCCTAATTTGGGTGGTGGATGGTAGTTATATAGAAGATGCCATTGTTTGAAGAAGACACGCGCTGAAGTATTCAGGGTTGGTGGGGTTAGGGTTAGCAATTTACTTTCAAATGCTTCTGAAATTAAAAACGTTCTTTGTACTATTCTTGCAATTTTTCAATAATACTTGAAATTATTTCAAAAAGAAAGAAAGGATATGATTCCAGATCCTTTATGTTATAATTATAACTATTGATTTAAAAATATAAATAAGGTAATACAATTATTAAAAGGTCACTGTGCTAAGGTTTTGCATTTGAAGGCTACTCTTTTAACTAAAAAAAAATCTTTAGCCTTGGCTGGCGTAGCTCAGTGGATTGAGTGCAGGCCTGCGAACCAAACAATTGTGGTTCGATTCCCAGTCAGGGCACATGCCTGGGTTGCAGGCCAGTTCCCAGCGGGGGATGCATGAGAGGCAACCATACATTGATATTTCTCTCCCTCTCTCCTTCCCTTCCCCTCCAAAAATAAATAAATAAAATCTTAAAAATATGTAAATAAACAAAAATAAATCTTTTAAAGCCATATATCCTTTATAACAGTAATTTCTAAAACAACTACATACATGTTCCTGTGCAATTCAACAAGACTATGGGGATTACAAAGAAGTCCTTTGGCGAAATAAAAGAGAAAACAGTATAATGAAGCAACCTTCCCTCTTTTCATACTTAATTGGTAAATAATTCTAAGATGTACATGTTCCCCTAGTACAGAGCCTACTTGTGTTCTAGGAACACTACACAAAAAAACTGAAAACTGAAACCCAAATACCTTGATTTAGGTGTGTGGCCTCCATGATCTGAATACCATTCACAGAGCACTGAGACCCACTCAGGGGTATCAGAGTCACCGTCCCCCCGACATTTTCAAAGATACAGTGCTCACTCTCCAAGTCAAGGCCATGAAGAACTAAGTTGGAAAAAGAAGAGAAAGAATTTTTTTTCCTTTGGTATCTAGTGCAATGATTCCTATCTTTACTTATTTTTCCATATTGCATACTTTTCCTTTTCCATGTAAATATTGTGAACATTTATGTTTAGTGAGAAAACTGAATTTCAGGCGTGTGTGGCATGGGCTGACAGAACTGAAGGTACCCCTTGAATGCTACCTTAAAGCATCTGAATATCACCTCTATAAAGAAATCAGTTCTAGGATGTTAATTTTCTTCATCTTCAGGAAAAGAAGTAATTGAGTACCTGTAACTTGTCTTAACTGAATACCACTGAGCCACTGTTGGATCTTGAATCAATTTCCTTCATCAGCCACCCAAGGTTCTCAGTGAAATGGAGGGAACAAAAGGGCTCCATGGGTCAAGAACTTATTGTAACATCCATATTTACAGACCCTCTGTTCCAAACACAGAAACCAAAGGTGAATCTGGCATGGATCTTGGCAGGTGCCAGGAAGTTTCTAGAAGCTGTACCAGAATGGACACTGCCACAGCCTGTACCAATTCTGAGAGAACTTGACCTCACAGACCTCTCAGAGCACGTGGCTGCTAAGCTTTCCCTAATCACACATGACCATCCCAAGTTATTCTTATTTAGTGAATGGCCAGGCATGGAGGAGAATGCCTTTCAAATAAACCTATACAACTTTAGGCAAAGGTCTTGGCCAGCTTCTCAGGAGTACAGACCAAATTTAACTCCACTATTCTCTACAGACCTGCACTACCAAACTTCTTTGCTCACAGAAAACGTGTTTTTACCACTCTTCATTACTGATAGCAACCTCAAAGGTTAAACACATAATTTAACATTAGAAGAAGAGGCCTGATGCCTAGTTCTACTCAAAAACAGTTAAACCTCAGGACTTCTTAGAATTGGTTTCAGCTCTCCCGGTTTCAAAGCAAATAGTAAATACATGTAGGAATACACTAGGGTTAATACACTAGGGTTAGTTTGATTAATAGTTTACACTTGGTGGGAAAACGAAGTTCATCGCCAGCAATTCCAGGAGTGGCTGAGAAGATATGATTCTTCCCCTGCCAATCCTCACCTTGCCACACACACCTATACACACCACCACCGCTGCCACAAATTCCCTAGGTTCTGCCTTTAAGGTCTGGCAAGTCCTCACGGGCTCAGGCAGAATCACTGGTTGTCTACGTGCCTCGGGAAGACTTTCTGGAAACCCAGGCAGTGGTACATGTACATGCTGTATATGTGTGCATTCTGCTTTCCCTTATCCTCTTTATGCAGATTAAGTGTCCACATCCTTCCCATTAAGGGATCTTTTCCCCTTCACCTGTGTCTGTTGACATATTTTAGCAATCACTGTCCCATGTGACAAGAGTAGTGCGATTTAAATAAATGTACTCCTGAAAGATGAGACAGAGTATAGAATACCTGTAGGGCGAGGGGAAAGAACTCAGAGTTCCATTTTATTCACTCAATTAAATGTTCTATTTATTAGAGCTCCACATTATAGAATACATATACTGATCAATATTGTATTTGAAAAAGCTTCCTTTTTTGTGATTACTTTATGTCTGTAATTTTTAAAAAAGTTCTTCATTAAATGATATTTCGAATCATTGGGAAGAGGAAACTGACAAAGATTCTTACCAATATCTTGTTCTGTTGAAGCATCTTCTCTACCAACATATGTCTGACCTTCCTGAGTAGAAAAGACAAGTAACATTTATTAGCAAGGACATGAGCAGCAAACTGCTTTTCCATTTTTTATTTCAGTCCAAGCAACCTGATGACCTGATGAGCAATGTCCTGGGAAGGCCACAGCGACGTCCCAGGAAAGACCACACACTCGGGTCAGTTAGAGTCCAGAGGCTCTGGAACACTACCAAATGCTGTCTGGAAAATGACAGCAGAACTCCAGGGCTTAAAGTCTAACAATGGGTGTGCACCTACTTTGGCATGTACCATGAGCTGCCCATGACATTCCTGATCTTTGCTGAAGAGTTTCTCCTCCAGTAGAGAGGGGTCTCTTTGTGTCTGAAGATATATAGTTTATGGGAGCCCACAAAGCACAGAGCGATACCATTTTCCTTTTAAGCCATCGATCAGAGAGAGGATACCAAACTCAAGGTTACAGAAGCAACCACTGATACTGATATGGAAATTCTCTTCTCTTGACATGAGTAACCTGTCCAGAACCAGGTCCAATAATGTAGGCAGGAGACAACATCTCAAAATTCACAAGGGCCTTGGCTGGTGTGGCTCAGCTGGTTGAAGCATTGTCCTATACACCAAAAGGTTGAAGGTTCAATCCCCAGTCAGGTCACATACCTAGGCTGTGGGTGTGCATCCCAGTCAGGGTGCACATGGGAGGCAACCAATCAATGCTTCTCTGTCACAACAATGTTTCTCTTTCTCTCTCTTTCTCTCTCTTTCTCTCTCTCTTTCTCCCCCTCTCTTCCCCTTCTTCTCTCTTTAAAATCAATAAGCGCATTAAAATAATTTTTACATTAACATGAGGGCCCAGGAAACTGTATGTACAGCCGATCGAAGTACTTGTGATGTTCCTTCCTTAGTCTGTCTGCTTTTTTGTTCCTTATCTTCCTCTTACTGATTCTACGAATTAGAAGGCAAAGTAAATGGACTTTCATTTAGCTTTAGAATTCCAGGAAAATGGAAACCTCTAATACCGCAGAACCAGAATGTACTGTGAAAACCCCCACTGGGCTCCAGGACTCCTTGCATATTCCTTAATGCAACAGCTGTGTTCATGGACACAAAGGATTGTAACCAACCTTGCTAGTGTCTAAAGGGAAAACTGAGAACAAAATCAGAATGTTCCACGTAGGCAGTGTTTACCTTCAAATGATATAAAATAATTCCCGTACTCAGAAGGTCATCATCAATGCCAATCAAATGCGGCAGTTCAGAATCCAAAACAACACCAATCCCTTCTTTCCTAAGGGCTAGCGTTTGTTCCTGAAATCAGGAATGAGAGAAAAGGAAAAGGTTAATTTGAAGAACGAGAACATCGTATTTGGTGCTCTTTTCTTTTTTTACATATTCTCTAGAGTGTAAAAGTTATTCATTTCTCATCAAAAACACTGTAAGAAAAAAGTACCTTAGATTTCATACTGCAATCCTGGGATACAGTAAGTAAAGTGAATCTGCAGCACATAAACCTTCAACTAAAACGCATTAAACTTACTGTCGATTTATATAACCTCTTTGAAGCTGAAACCTTGCTCTTCTTCGGTTCTGTAACCACCTGACTACAAAGGAATCTCCCTCCTCTTCAAACACCTGTGTTTCTCTTATTACCTAGATGTCTCCTGATTTTCTGGCTCTGCTCTCCAGTCACTATGGACAAACTGTGCGTGTTCCTGAGATGACCACTGGCCTGTGCATTAGTTCCTGCTGCACCACAGCCCCTTGACCCTCTGTCTCCGGCATCATCTTCTGTCTACGGCCACACAAATCTGCCTTGGATTTCCCACCAACCACCACCACCACCGCTTCCCTTGGCCCAGAACCTCCCTCCAGCTATCGCCAATTTTCTCTCTGCCCCTTTAGTGAAAAGCATCTCCAGAGAGTTTCCTACACTTGTGATTCTCCAGTTCCTCTCCCCCTGCTTTCTCCTGAACCCACTCCACAGAGACTTTACCTGCAACCTGTAAGATGACCGATTCTCAAATCTAAATCCCTAGGCAGAAGTCAGTGTCTCTCTCCTCCCCCTGCATTTCACAGACACACACACACACACACACACACCCCTCTCTGCCTATCTCAACATATCTGTGAGGGTAGCAAACAGGAAGCTCAGACTTAACACACTGAAAAACCAACCCTTGTTTCCCCCTGCCTCCCAAACCTGCACACTATCCCTTCTCAGTGAATGCCAACCTTCCTTACAGTTACTAGGACCCCAAACCATGACTGTACTTTCTTTCTCTAAACCCTACATAGTCA
>PVKM010012430.1:0-31701 GCA_004027735.1 Carollia perspicillata | reverse complement strand
GGGCCTCATCTCTACCTGAACCTGATTCAGAGCAAGATCAAGGGCATCAACACTGACCCTCTGACAGTAAGGCCTCAGGGACCTTGTGAATGGAATGAAATGAGAGTGACATGTTAGAACCTCTGGGCCCAGGCATTCTAATGTCTTGCAGCTTCTCTTTCACTCTCTTAGAACCCTGAGTCGCCTCATAGAAGAGTCCAAGCCACCTCGATGAAGAAGCCACGTAGAGAGAATCGAGATGTCCAGCCAACAACCAGCACCAAGGCAGATTAAGAGGAACACTCCACTGTCGGAGTGGGGCTGCCCGGGAGGCTGGCTGCTGCCACACGGCCATAGGACATAATAAATAGTCGTTGTTTCCAGTTGAACCAGGAAGTGTTGGGGGAGGGGTGTCACACAGGATTCTATTCTGACATCACCCTCCTTTTACATTCTAAACTGTCTGCTGGATTAGATGGAGAAGTAGCGGGCCTAGAATAGCATTCATAGAAAGGGTCTCTGTGGCCCTGGCTGGTGTAGCTCAGTGGATTGAGTGTCGGCCTGTGAAGCCAAGGATCGCGGTTCGATTCCCAGTCAGGGCACATGCCTGGGCTGCAGGCCAGTTCCCAGCAGGGGACACACAAGAGGCAACCATACATTGATATTTCTCTCCCTAACCCTTCCCCTCTAAATTTAAATAAATAAAAAAAGAAAGGGCCTCTGTGGTCCTAGGAGAAAGGACTTCACCACGTGCCCCTCCCCGTGGGCTAGGACAGCGTCACGTCATGCTAGAGAAGTCAGACATGGCCCAACGTACTCCCTTTACAGAAGAGGGCACGGACACAGGAATCTGTCCAAGAAACACCAGCAGGGTGCACACTTCTAATATCCTGGGAGTCCAAGTTTACAGGAAATCCCAAACTAGAACCTTAGACTCCGCCTTTGTTTATTTTTCTTGTTGACACTATTACAGATGTCCCCATTTTCCCCTCCTTCGCCCACCTTGACCCTCAGCCCCTTCCCTCTGGCCATCACCACACTCCTGTCTGTGTCTGTGGCTTATGCATATGTGATCTTTAGCTAATCCCTTCCCCTTCTTTCATCCAGTCACCCTCCCCTCTGACAGGTGTCCGCCTGTTCCATGTGTCCATGCCTGCTTATATGTTGTACACTAGTTTATCTTATCAGATTCTACATATAAGTGAGATCACATGGCATTCGTCTTTCTCTGACTGGCTTGCTTCACTAAGCATATTCTGAGTTGGGGTTCTTATTGGTAACCACACGGCTTCTGCAAGAAACCCCCTCGTGAGAAAAGTGGGATGTTAAAAAAATTTCCATGTGTTCTTCATCATTTAGGAATGTACTCGACAGAGAGTCATCCAAATCCCAACCAACAGTGGTTTAAAGAAGTAGGGTCTGTTTCCTCAGGGAACCAGATGCTTAGAGGCGCAGTCAACGCGGGGCAGTTCAGCTGCTCGCAGCTGTCACCAGGGAGCCTGGCTCTGCCCACCTGTGCTCTGTCGTCTCTAACATGCTCTCATGCGCACCCTCCCGGATGCAGAAAGACAGCCACACTTTCAGGTGTTGCATCCCTGCTTCATGCGGGAAGCAAAGAGATAGGCTAAGATACAAGACAGAATCTTTCTTCTTACAAGGCTGATGTTTTACCCAGGAATGTCAGTCCTCCCTGGGGTTTCTGCCAATGTCCAGGTTCCACAATATTGTCACATGGCCACCCTAGACTTGTTTAGGTGGCCATGTGACAAGAAAGGCTAGAATTTGAGGATTTTTCTTTCTAGAGTCTGTCTGATGGAAAGATACAAGAGAAGAAAATGAAATGGATCTCCGGGACCCACCCATAGTATTTGTCACACGTCTTTCAAAAGAGAGAAAACGAAGTGGGGAGAAGGTATAGGCTACCGCCTAGTGCTCTGCCTCCTCGTGTCTGCTCTGGAATCCACCTGTGGCTGGCCAGGTGCTTGGACGAGTAGCCTGGCCTGCCTCCAGATCAGAGAGAGAGAAAGCAAGAGACAGGGGGCAGGGTGGGGCATGTAGAAACACCCAGAGGCCCAGAGAACTCCTGAGGAAGGCCTCTGGCAGGCACAGTACTAACGCCCTGTGGATTCATGGGATCCCATGCATTATGCATGTGCCAATAAATCATCATTATGTTGGGAGTAAGCAAAGAGACTACTCAATTTAGAATAAATTTCTAATTAACCTAAATTATACATGCTGGTAAACGGGGCCCTTTCGTAAAGCAAGAAGCTCTGTCTGTCTGGAACATCCATCCCAGGTCTCTGGGGCAGAACACGGTTTAGGAGGAAGGCTCCACCATCAGAGCTCTGCTTTTCACATCATTCTCTAGCAGCCCCATCCAGCACCCAGTGGCCTGGCCGAACCCAGCTCCTCATCAGTGATGCTCGAGAAAAGCTCAGAAACTCCACTCCTCGGCATGTGGTTAACATGTGCGAATATAGAGATGAAGTGTTACTAGAGGGACAGATAGAAGCCCAAGAAAGATCTACTATAAAAACAGAAATGGAGGAAGACAGCCAACTGGGGAGCCAGCTATCATCCCTGACTAGTTAATGAGGCTGACAATGAGAATGCGCGGAGTTCTGGATGAGGGCTGGAAATCAGCTGCGTTCCAGCCCCAGGGGGCTCGAGCCTGGCTTGGGGGCCAGGTCTGGGGCAGAGGCTCAAGTCCAGGGGAAGAAAGAACCACGAATACTCTCTCATGATCCTTTCCTGGTTTGGGGAGTTGCAAAGTCCCAGTCACCTGGAAAGCCTCGTTGTACAGAGAGTATCACCTCCAATTTGTCGACTTGAAGGTCATGAGGCAGGCAGGTGTCCAGTCCATTAATTCCCCCCAGCACCTCAGCTCCCAGGAAGCAAGCACAACCTGCCATCAACTAGCTGGCACTCTGTTGGCAGCAGCGAGCCAGGCAATGGACCAATGGTGGTGCCAGAAGCTCACCGTGGCCCGCCCCTCCCCTCAGCAGCCAGCAGGCGTGCTAGGGCAGCCAGACACTTAGCGCTTGAAGTTAATGAACAGGGAGCCGGTGGAAGGAACACTGCCCAGGTCAGGAGACATGACTCCTCATTTCAGCTCTCTTGCTAATTGGCCATATGAACTTGGAAAGGTCAGCCCCTGCACCTCCCTGGGCCTCAGTCTCATCATTTATAAAGTGAGATGGCTGAACTAGAATCTGTGGTTTTGAAATTTTGTTTAAAAGCAGGACCAATGTTTTCTCCAGAGGGTTGATTTCAAGGGAACCAGTATATAAAACAGATAAAAGTAAAGCTGGTCCATCCGAGCTGCAGAAGGACCCCAGAGTTAGGATGCCACAGCCTCCCCAGAATGTAGTTTAGAAAACACTGAAATAGGATCCCCCCTAAGCTCTGAATAGTCTGGAGGTGCACCAGCCCTGCTCTAACGCGAAACACGTGAGCTATGTGAGTGGACTAGACTTACGTCTCAGCACAAGGTTGGGTTCCAACCAGCAGACCAGATGAGCTGAGCGGACGGTCTTCCCTGGGTTCAAAGGTTAGAAAGACACTAATTAATCACCGACAGAGACAGTGCCCGACTTCACTTCGCTGAGATGAGAAACCGTGTGCGCAGGATTCCTCACCCAGGAAGACGGTCCGCCGCCAGGTCCCGGCCTGCTCCTGTCCAGGTCTCCACCTCAGTGACCCAATGTAGTGACACTCCACAGCACTTTCTGGGATAAAGGAAACGCTCCGATTCCCTGCTGTCAATTGAACGACTGGCCATGGTCCCACAATGTGGCTACTGAGCACTTTAACTGTGGCGGTTTCAACCAAGAAACTGAAGTTTTTAATTTCGTTTCATTTAAATAGACACTTGGAGCTACCAGCTACCCTATGGACAGCACAGCCCTAACGATCTGTATTTCCTTCCCACATCTGCCTTTTCTCCGCCCTTAGTCTGTTGAGTTGTCACCGAGAGCCCCACTCAGAAGGCAGGAGCGCGAGTGCTGTCGCCCACTCTCGACTCCCAGGGCCCACTGAGTCCCCCAGGCTCCTGTTCTTCCACGTGGGGTCCACAGACCAGCGGCACCAACAGCACCCGGGAGCTCGTCAGAAATGCAGAACCTCGGGCCCCACCCAGACCTGCTGCATCATAATCTGTGTTCTAACAAGAACCGCTGGGGCCTGTATGTGTATTAAAGTCTCAGAAGCACAGTTCCACCCCACTGAGTTAGGCAGGGCACATGGGAAAACCGAGGCCCAGAAAATGTCCACATGGCCAAGAATGGGTTGAAAGAGTGGTTTAATGCATTTCACCTGATTTACAGTCATTGGACTCAGAGTCACTCTGTTTATCCGTCCTTTGTGCCTGCCCGGGAGGAGCCATTAACAATTTTCTAACAGGAGCCATTTAGCCTCCCAGACAGCCTGCTTACCCATCGCCACTGAACTGTTTGCACTTGAGTTCGGCCATTAACGGAGCCGTTTAGCATGAACAGAAGGCAGCTTCCCCGCCCCCAGCCCAGAGCCAGTGAAGCTAAACAAGTGCTTTGCAACCTCAGCGGTACTTCAGGGGCTTTGCAAACAATTGATTCTTCTTATGAACATATGTAAATATTTTAAAGCATAATGCCAAACGGCAAGAGCACGAAAAGGTGCAACACCACAAGTTTCGGTACATGGAGGACCTCCAGCAAGTCAACGCGTGACACCAGGTCAAACCATCCGTGTAGGTCTCCGGACCGTTTCTGCCATCTGTGACAAATGCCAGAACTTTTGGTAAATGTGTCGTCGATTAGGAACGCGGTGCTGCTTTGGGGTCTTTTTTCACGTTGTTTTGTGTTGTTAAACTTAGATCTTCCTGCGTCTCATTGGGTGAGGTTAACAGGGGAATGCAGCCGGCCCGTGGGTGTCTGGTGGCCGGTCCAGGCAGGCCAGGCTCCTGGTCTGCAGCCGGAGCTCCCTCTCCTCTCTGTGGCATAATCTCCGTGCAGCCACATGCAACAGTAACTCACAGCAGCACCGCAACATCGTATGGTGATAGTTTAAGTGCTTCTGATCATTTATGGGTGATTGATTGTAACCAGCATTTTTTGTCATTTTTATTGAGGTAAAGTTTGCATACAATGAAAGGTATGTATCTTAAGAGTTTAATCGATAGTGTTGACACAAATGTACACGTACATGTGGAAACAACACCCAAATCAAGTATAAGGAGTTCCCTAATGCCCCCCTCCAGTTAATCCCCACCTCCCTGTGCCTGATCTCTGTTACCCTAGACGAGCGTTTCTCTGTTCTCGAACTGCAGGGAGATGGAATCACATGGTCGTCCTCATGTGTGTCTGCCTTCTTTCACTCAGCATAATGTTTTTGAGACTCATCTGTGCTGTTACCTGGACCCATGCTCATTCGAAATTTTTCATTGCTGAGCAGTATCCCACCATATGGATGTGTCAGATTTTGTTCACCCATTCACGTGGATGTGGACCCACGGGTTGCTTCCAGTCTGGGGCTATTACGAAGAAAGCTACCATTCACCACTTATACAAGATTTTTGTAGACGTGTGTTTTCATTTCTCTTGGATGAATACCTAGGAATAGAATTTCTAAGTCACGGGTGAGATGAATGATTAACCTTATAAGAAACTGTAAACAGTTTTCCAAAGCACTTGGAACACTGCCACCAACAAAGTATGAGAATTCACATCCTTGCCAACATTTGGTGGTGTTGGTCTTATTTCTCTTACCCGCTCTGCTAGATAAAAAGAGGTGAGTAGGTACATTTAGTGTTTCAGTTATTGTTTGTGGAGCTTCTTTTCCTGCACTTACTGGCCATTTGCATTTCTTTTTCTGTGACGTGTCTGTTCAAGTCTCTTGCCCATTTCCTGAAGTCTTGCCTGTCATTCTATTCCTGAAGTATTGCAGCTCTATTTTACATTCTGGATACAAGTTCTTTTTCAGATACCTGTATTATGAATATTATCCCCCAGCCTGTGGCTTACGTTTTTAATTTATTAATGGAATTTTTAGTTTTTTGATTTCTGAAAGTGCACATGGTGTTACACGTTGTTACTATTTCGCTTTGGTATAGCAACTTCTGCTCTTCACATTCTAAGTCTGGAGTTACGTTTACAAAATAAAGGCAGGGGTGGGGGAGGGATGACTCATCTAAGCACAAGGAATTTTTAGGTTAGGGAACCTGTTCCGTATGATAGGATAATGGCGGGTACATGTCATTCTACATTTGTCAAAACCCACAGAGCATGCAACACCAGTAGTGAACCCCAGGATGGCCTATGGGCAGCACTGTGTCAGTGTAGGTTCGTGAACTGTAACAAGTGCACACCTCTGGTACAGGATGTTGAGGGGCATAGGGGAAGCTGTAAGGGAGGGGTACGGGGGGGGGCTGTGAGGAGGGGCAAGGTGGGTATACAGGAACTCTCTGTACTTTCAGCTCAATTTTGCTATGAACCTAAGAGTGCTCTAAAAAAAGTGAAGTCTATGCAAAAAATAAAGGAAACTATTACCATTTGCAACCATATATATATATATATATATATATATATATATATATATATGTGGTATATATATATATATATAAACTATTCTCATCTACTGACTTTATTAAAAGTGTTAAACATTTTTCCCATAAAGTAATAGCTCTATTTTATATATCAAACCTCCCATTACACTTCATATGAAACCTTCTGCTATTAAAACAAAACATGTTTAAGAAATCCAAAAAATATAAGTATGCGTAGGTTACTGTGCCACTCAGCACACTCTGATTTATTATAGCACATGTATTCATTCTCTTAATGCTTGCAATTCTCTGACCAACCATCAACCAATGAAAATGCTTCTACGCTCACACACAGTGCACCTTCCCCTGAAATTCAATCGTACGACGTGAAGGGCAAAGGCTCCAGGAGGGCCCTTCTGGCCAGTTTGCATGTCTCTGTGGCCTGGGGTTCCCTTGTGAAGCCACTCGGTGCCAGTCATTTACAACCTTGGGAGTCCCTTCATGCCTCCATGAGGGGAGCCACCGGGTCCCAAGGCTCCAAACTTCTCACCGGGATGGCTGAGCTCTCCTGGCTGGAAAAGCCCTCTCAGCACGTCTTCGGTATACTGGGGAGACACTGACCAAGGACCAAATGGCAGTAGAAGTGCACTTCAATGAAATCCTAGGGTCTGCTACCTCAGAAAATCTCATGGACTCACCAAAATAGGACTTTCCCAAATACAGGAGCTGCTATTTTATATCAGAAGCATATTCTAGAACCGAAGGAGAGAAAGGAAATTGAGTAAGGACAATATTACTCTTGCAAATTCCTTAAAATTTCTATGTACTAGCTGTACTTAAATTTTTTTTAATTTTTCATAAAGTACATTATGAAATACTTATGCAATATTTGAGGGCTATAGCTCTGTTTATTATAAGTATGAATGTACTATATACACACATTGTTTATATATGTATTTATATACATGCATATCTATTATACATAATATACACATATAAAAATTATTTATGTATATACATAAATGTATACATATAATCAACAGAGAGTCAGGTGAGGAAGATGCAGGGACTGAAAACTCTCATTCCTTGCTGATGAGACTATAAATTTTGGTACAACCACTTTGACAGGTGGATCTGACCTAGCAACGTGGCAGGCAAGTACCCTACATCCCAGAAATTCCACCCTAGGAACACATCCCAGATAAACTTACTTGTCTTGGTAAGGAGTTTACTTGTCCACCAGGGACCATGAAAGAATGCTCACACCAGCATTGTTCACAGTGGTAAAAAATCGTGCAACCCACCGGTGTCTGTCACCAGGAGAGTTGACTAGCAGACAATGGGCTGGTCATGCACTGGAAGACCACACGCGGCCATGAGACAGGTGGCTGCGGTCCACAGACGCAACGAGAGGCAAAGGATGGAAGACACCATGAAATGCACACAGTAGAGCGCCATAGTACTGGGTTGGCCACAAAGTTAATTTGGTTTCTCCGCACGATGGCTCTCCTAGTAGTTAGTTTTCTTTAATGTTACTTGAAACAATTTTGTGAGATTGTGTTGGGACAGCTGTCACATCAGTGTGCATTAAAAAACTCATCAAAATTGGTGAATTTGGGGGTAGGCATTTTATTATTGAAGATGGAAGAAAATCAACAAAATTTTTGCCATATCATGCTTTATTATTTCAAGCTAAAAATGCAACTGAAACACACACAAAAAGATTTGTGCAGTGTATGGGGAAGGTGTTGTGACTGATTAAGTGTGTCAAAAGTGGTTTGTCAAGTTCCTTGCTGGAGATTTCTCGTGGACGATGATGCTCCACAGTGGGGCAGATGAATGGAAGTTGATAGTGATCAAATCAAGATCTTAATTGACATCAGTCAACATTATACCACACAGGAGATAGCCAACATACTCAAAATATCCAAATCAATAAAGTTATTGGAGAATAAAAAATGTGTCTTTTATTTGTATGGGAAAAGCCATACAGACTTTTTGGCCAACCCAATATATAAATTTAAAAAACACACAAGACCCAACAGTATAACAGTTAGGAATGTGTGAATAGATGGACAATGTGAATAGGAATATGTGAACTATCCAGAAAAGCCAGGGATGGTGTTTGCCTTGCGGGGAGGGAAGGGAGGGTGATGGGGGGGAACGTCAGAGGCTGGAAGGTACAGGCACTGATCTGCTTCTTCACTGACTCTGGGTGGAAGCTTCCCAGAGCCAATTTTCTTCTTTAAATGTGTGTGTGTGTCCTCTACACTGTTGACATTTTACAATATAACGTAGATAGCAATACATGGTGATGCACAGTATATGATAAAATGTCTCCATGTAAACTACAGCTCTTCGGCGCTGTGTGCACTAGAACCACCTGTGACCAAGGGAAGGCTTGCCTCCCAGGATGCACAGGGACGGAAGCTGCAAACAACCAAGAACCCGCACTCCAGGGCTCCAGCCGCAGGTTTACTCTAGAACATATGCCCCTTGTGTGGGACAGCTGCTGGGATCGGTAGTATTTAAATGGCTTTCCCCTGAAAGCATGTTGGCCCAATCTCTGTAAGTTCAATGTGCACTAGGAAAACCCCGTAGTGACAGGAATCCTGGTCCTCATAGCTACTCCGACAGCTGCTTATCAGCCCTGATGTGCGAGGTCTGCCTGTGTTTCCAGCTGGGCACCGACTCAGGCCGCTCAGGGACCTTATCCTTCCAATGGCAGGTTCTGCTGGCTTAGACCACTCATATTCATATGCACAATCTATTTCCTTTCCATTCCTTTCTCCTGTTTCTGCATTTTCTCTTTGCAATGACATACCCGCAGCCAGCAGAAAACTTCCTTGGAGTACAGGCTCCTTGAGGACGGGCACTGTCTTCTTGACATTTATACCTTCAGCCCTCCCTGCACACAGAAGGCATGTCCCACACTGTGGCACTCTTCTCTCCTCTCTCTGCGCCTGGCCATCCCCTAGGCCCTATCCTGGGTGCCATCCTCTATGTCCGCCCCCTTTGAATGCCTTCCTCCCATCCTTGCCCATTTTTTCTGTCCCTTGCTGCCCCCAATCACATTTCCCACTTCCTGTAGAGCTCACTAGAACCTTCTGACTCCAGGTGGGCACTCCTTTCTCATTGGCCCCTCTCATTTCTTGAGACTCTGTGCCAGTCTGTGTTAAGTGCTGTCCATGCCCCAAAATTAAATCCTTACCAGCCTACAGAGCAGGTATTGTTAGTCATATCTTACACGGGAGGGTCAGAAAATGCAAAGGAATTGTGATTTACCAACCCCAGGCACACTCCAACCCAGGGCTGACTGGCCCTAAAATCCACCCCACTATCCTGCTTGTCACCATCTATACAGAAAGTTCTGCAATGCCCCAATCCTCCTGCCTCTGCCTCTGGCCAGCCATGCACCACTAAACCCTCTGCCAGCAGACCCACCTGGCTGGCCCTGAAAAGTACCAGGTGAGTGGCTCGCCACAGCCACTCCCGCCACAGCCTGATCTCACAATGACATGCACCAGCCCAGGCCCCCAGGTGACCAGCACCTATTCTCAGTTCTGTCAACACTGTACAGTGTCTTCCTAAGGCAGACACAGTATCTCCTATGACTAGTGTTTCATTTCTGGAAGAGAGGCAACACAGCCCTTAGCCTTGGTCTGATCTAGTCAATCACCTCAATTTCTCCCAGTGGCTCTGGTCCTTTTGCTTCCAATACGGTGTTCAAAATCAATCCAGTTTCTCCGCTGATCTGAAGCTCACATCAAACTCTTTTCTTTTAGACATGTGAATTACCGCAAATATGTCTCTTGGGCTCATCCCAATTGAGCTACCTGACTCACAGCGCTGACAGTTTTGTCTCTCAAAAAGGAAAGGACGGGAGAACGGAGCTGCTGCTGTGGACTTAATTCTGAACAAGAAGGGAGAACAGATTGGTGAAGCAGAAGTGACGGGAACCTTGGGAGAAAGGGACCGTGTCATGCTGCAGGTTGTTATTGTGAATGAAAGAAACATTGAATGCAGTCAGACATGTCGCTTTTGAAAAGCAGGTTTGGAAATGTTTGGATCAATCAGGGCCGAGGACAGACTTCAGAAGAACAGCGACTGCCCCGGCTGGGTGGCTCGGGTGGCTCAGGTGTTTGGAGCATCATCCCTTACACTAAAAGGCCAAGGGTTTAATTCTCAGTCAGGACACATACCCAGCTTGCGGGTTCAATTACAGGTCATGTAACAGGGTGCAGCCAAGGAGGGGGCCCAAATAGGGATTTCTAATGGGGTCCAGAACTCAGTGTCCAGGAAATATTAGAAAAACATACATATAGGATGTCCTCACCCCCACAAGTCTGAGCTAGGGGATGAGACACATGGAGCAGGGCCATTGAAAGTTGTTTTGAATGGCCACGGTTTTGTAGATAATCTCTAGGATGGTCGTTTAACATATCTAAAACCTGTAACTGGTTTCATAGATATGTTCAACAGTTGTGGCCACGCTTTGAGCCAGGGGGATGGGAGTGGCTTCAACCCATAGTAGAACTGGGAGGCAACTCCCCCTGGTTACAGAGCCTTTGTGAGAGCTTGGAGATGATTGGCTCCACACCACAGGACTACACCTACCCGGACTTACTATGGCAGCCCAGAAAAGCTGGAAAAAAATACAGGAATGCTGGCAGCTGTGGCTAATTGAGGGGGGAGGAGTCGGAAATGGTGTGGCAGAGGAAGATTGGCGCTGGGATTTGAACCCAGGCACTGGCAGCCATGCAGGGTTCCACGTGACTTTTTGGGACCACGTGGCTTGGGCAGAGAAGAACCACGGACTTCTATTTCTTTTTCTGAGATACGGGGGAAGGAAGGATTGTGTGTTTGTGGGTATTCTACAGGATTTTGGGATCTCAATGAAGACATTAAGTTAATACTCTTAAGTTTGAATAATGCTTTAAATGAATAATCCCTTTCGTTTTCACCAATCTCTGGCATTGAGAGATGTCTTTCCCTGGCGGCAGGCAAGGTGAACCTAGTACGGGGCAGGGGACCCCTGGAACACAAGGGTGGGGCCATTTGGTAGTAATATATCCTTCACACCCCCTGGGTCTGTTCTGTAACAGTCAGAGCATGTATGAGAAGGCAACCAGTATCTCTCTCTCTCAAAAAAAAAAAAAAAAAAAAATCAATGAAAAAAAATGTCCTCAGGTGAGGGTAAAAGAAAAAAATTTTTTTAAATAGAAGTGACCATATTTCCAAACCAGAAATCAGGAGGTATCATAGACCAGCAGATTTTATATGGCATCTGGTGCAGTGGGTACTCTGAGGAAAAGAATGCCAAAACAATGATTCTAGCACGCATTTCAATAGTCTATGGGAATAACAGGACAGATTGTCTAAAGTTTGGATGTCTCAAATTTTATAACACTGGCATACTAAAAACACACAGGGTGCGGCAAAGGTAGGTTTACAGTTGTTTATCTAGAAAATAATACAGTAATTAATAAATAATAATACAATAATAAATTGTGTTTCACAGACTCACAACTGTAAACCTGGTTTGGTCCCACCCTGTATGTTGGGAAGCCCAAAACAAGAAATTCTCAGGATGTAATTATAATTGATACTAATAAAAAGGCATGGAGACATCTAAAGAAACCGAGACACCTGTGCAGGGAGCTCTTTGTGAACGTAGCTTTCAAAGGATGGAAGGAAGGTGTAAGAGACAGGATGACTTTGTAAAACAGAGTCAGCACCAACTCGAATTAACTTAAAGGGCCCTGGCCAGGTGGCGCAGTGGGTTGAGCGTTGTCCCAGACACCGAAAGGCCATGGGTTCGGTCCCTCATCGGGGCACATATGGGAGGCAACCAAGCGATGTTTCTCTCTCACATGTCTTTCTCTCTCTCTCATCCATAAACATATACTTGAGTGAGGATTTAACAATTAACTTAAAAGAAGGAACATATTATGATATAGCAGTTCATTAGGCAGATGGGCTCCAGGCTTGGTGTGAGAGGGCCTCTTCCTGGGACTTCCTCAGTCCACCCTCCCCTGAGTCCTGGCTGCACCCTGAAACTGGATGATACAGTCACCCCTAACCCAGTCACTGGCAAGAGCTGCTCTATAAAATCATAGCAGAATAATCATCTAGGACAGAATACCTGTGGAGGCCTCCGCCAGAATAATCACTACAAATGGACTCCTCCTCACCAGGGAGAAATGCCAGCGTGGTATATGTTGATAAGAGCAGTGTCTAGAGGTCACAGCTGATAATGAGCGGGGTGACATCGTAAAGGACAGCACAAATGTTCTCCCGTATGCATTTGTGTTAATAGGACAAAGAAGCACCCGGTTTGGGGCCAACAGTACCATGTCAGCCAAAGACACAGGACAGGCACTGCCGCTCAGTCCCTGCGTTGCCTCTGTCTTCGCCAGAGATGGAGCGACCATCGGCCAGAACACATTGGTCAGGAGGCAGCCAGAGATGGCGAAAAGCAACCCCAGACATGTTCGGTGAGCTCCTGGTTTAGACTCCGACTGATTTCATCACAGGCCACTGAAAAAACCTGCGAGTGGGAGTAGACCGCTTCTGATGGTAATATTTAAATACTCAAAGAACAGAGAGACAAACAATACGGCTTTCTAAAAGACTTCAGGAAAAGCTATGACTTGTTGCCATGGATCAGCAACTTTGCCCCCCCGCGTCTTTCCCAGTGGCTGGCCCAAATGACCTGCTACCTCTCACCCTCTGGAAACCCCCCTTTACTCCCCACCCGTCTCCAGCTGACAGTCTTGTCTCTGCCCCTCTTCAAACTCCCACAGGAATTTACCATACATATTGCTCTTGTTTTGTTTTTCCCCCCTCTGTTCACATCTTTTTTTTAAATCCTCACCTAAAAACATTTTTCATTGCTTTTAGAGTGAGAAGAAGGGAGAGAGAGAAACACTGATGCAAGAGGGAAACATCAATCAGTTGCCTCCCATACGCACCCTGACCAGGGATCAAACCTACAACCCAAGCATGTGCCCTGACTGGGAATCAAACCCACAGTCCTTCCATTGAGCAGGGTTGTCCAACCCATGGCCTGCAGGCTGCATGAGGCCCAGGATGGCTATGAATTCCACCTAACACAAAATCATACATGTACTGAAAACATCATGAGATTTTTTTAGTGATTACCTGTTGCAATGTATTTAATGTGTGGCCCAGAGACACCGAAAGGTTGGACGCCCCTAGTCCAGGATGATGCTCCAACCAATAGAGCCACACCAGCCACGGCCCTCCGTTCACTGCTCACCCACCCACCTCTCACTGGCTCTGCATCACTACCGCCTGGATTCCCCATTCCTGTCTCATTTCCTCTGAGTCTCACCAGCATTGCATGTGGTTGCCCAGGACCTCCTTCCTAAACACTCTCCCCTCCGGGCTGCCACAAACCTCCAGTTTCTGGGATTTCCTCGTACTCGACAGGCTCTGTCCACTCTCTTCTCTTCTGTTCTCTCTTCTCTCCTTCACTTCTTTCCCTCTGTCTGCCATCCTTTACGACATTCTCAAACATTCTGTACTTGTTTCTACTTTTATCTCGCTATATTCTCTTCAACCCCATGGCACAGTCCTATGTATACAACAAATATTTCAAAACTTCTACCTCTAGCCCAAACCCTTCTTTTGGATTCCAGATTAATACATTCAACAGCACAGGTGACATTTGAATGTCCTACAATATCACAAACTGCATACTTCTGAAGGGAAACCCATGCTGTTCTCACCTAAAATTATTTCTTCTCCCTTCTTTCCCATCAATGGAAATGGAGCCCCCATATACCCGATAGTGCTAACCAGGTATCTGGGCATTAGGTTTGATTTCTATCCTCCACGTACTACCCGGCATCTAAGGGGTTAGTAAGTCTTATCATGTCCACTTCCTAACTCTATCCGAGTCTTGTTGACGTCTCTCCACCCCTCAGTGTAAATGCTCTTGCTCAAGCCACTTTCTTTCACTGGATTCATTCAACAGCCCTCCAACTGGTCCTCCTGCTTTGACTCATGTCTTCGCGTAATCCATTCCCCCCACAGCACATAGAGTGAAGTTTTTAAAACATGTTTCAGATCGCGTTACTTCCTTGTTCAGATCCATTTGATGGTTTCCCTGGGCACCTAGAATAAAATCCAAACCCTTCATTCTGGCTGAGTGTACCCCACCTGCTCTAACTCATCCATGCTCTTGGTAGTGTGAAGGGCTCAGGCAAACGACACGGTGCCAGCCAGACTCTCGGGCAGAGGCTCTGCCACTGGGCCGTGGAGGACTCTAGTCTGGTGCATCCTAGGTTGTCCACCATCCTCTGCTGTAATCCCTTTCCTTTAGGCTTCTGCGAACGTGACCTTGAAGGAGTAAGATGCTCAGGGTACTTGCACACTATTGCTGGGACAGCCAGCAGCCCAGTCCTGATGTCACCTGGAGGTCCTGTGGAATGACACTAAGGGGCGAGGCACCTGCAATGGCTGCATGGACAGCATCCTGACAGCCACTCAGACCTAACCCTGCTGTCTCCCACACTCTGCCACCTTTATCCAAGGATGCCCCTCCTTGCCCACCGTGCTCCAGCTCCACTGGCCTCCTCTCAGTCTCCAGTACACCCAGCTCCCCTGTTGCACACACTCTCCTGCCTCAGACCCTCCTGAGGGCCAGGTCCTCTACATTCCCTCAAGAACAAGCTGAAATGTCACATCCTTGAAGGGCCTTTCCTGGGTACTTCCACCTGTCCCCACTCTGTGCCCAGTTAGTTTCCTTAGTGACAAGTGTCCCAACGTGTGCTCTGTATTTATCCCTTTGTTTCTGTGTTTCAGATCTGGCTCTTACTAGCCTAAACTCTGTGAGGGCAGGGGCTGTGCCTTTTACATTATGAAATAATAGCATTATTAGAATTTTTAAAATAATATTCTTATTTTGTAATATTACTAGTTGAAAACAATCCCTGTTTGTATCTTCCCTTATTCTTATTATTTGTATTAAGATTCTTACTGAGTCACTAAGTTAACATTTCTGAGAACCACAAGGTTGGACAATAGTATATTTTTGGTGTATTTATAGCCTAGCTGAATATCCAAGCACAGAAAGGTAAATTGATTGCTGTAAACCTGTATGAAGAGTCATAGAAGCTTATGGTCATAAGATGTTTCTTGCTCACCTTTATATTTCCAATGTAAGGCAGGTGGCCCCGAAGACATTACGTGTTCAATAAGTATTATTTGTTGAATTAGTGAGACTAATGAGGCATGTGTCCTAACGGCATGTCTCAAGAACCTACCTCCACCCTGTCCTGGTCAACGTTTTTATCAACATTGACCCTGTCCTGTTCAATATTTTTATCAATAAACTAAATCAGAATGATACAGTACAGGGAGGATGACACAGTGAAACGGAGATCGAGGTTCAGCACCTTGGCAGGGTGGACTAATGGGCCAAAATCAACGTGCTAAAACGTGCAGCCTGTCTTCAGGGTCAGAAGATAAGCAAGTCACACAGAGCAACATGTCAGGGACATGGTCAGATGAGTTTCAGGCAAAAAACGATGCCGGAGGAAGAACACAAGAATACGAGGTAAGAGGCAACGCTAAGGGCGATGGGTGGGGGAAGCTGGGGAGCCACCATTGAGTGTTGAAGAGCGATGATTGATTGGCTCACTGTGATTACCCCCATTTCAAGACAGGATGTGAAACCAGAGGTGGTTTCCTAGGCAGCATTTAAGAAAACTTTTATCTACTGCAGCCACTGGGCACAGAGTGGAGAACCAGGCTCAGAAACTCAGGAGAGATTCAGAGAAAGTTGGATTCCCAGCCCCAGCAGGACTTCTATGCAAAAGTCAGGGCCTTACCAAGAAAGGAGTAGGAGCCTGAGGCTTGGGGTGGCATGTGCGAACACTGCACTGGGGAATCCTGAACTCTCAGATTCCCAGAACTTGCTAGACATGCAACGGTGGCCCACTGTAGAAGACCATGAGTCTCCCTTTCATGCAGGAGCCTCAAATGAGACCAAGACAATGCTCATCCCTCTCAGAATCTCCCCCACCTCCCTTCCTACCAACCAGACCGATAACAAACATCAGATCCTGTCACTGTAGAACACCAAAGATACCCATTCTATCTCCTGCCCTGGGTGAGCAGTAAGTGGCATGTACAATACATTGGCCACCTTAGCAAGATCTATGCATTCTACAGAGAGAAGGACCCGTCTATGATTCAGTCAAGTATTTAACATCCAGGGATTTGGGACACGCTTGACTTTTCAAAAGTAAAGGACAAACTGTTGCATTTCATAATGTCCCTACAAAAGAAGCACAACCCTGACCCAAACCTCTTTGAGTTCAGGAGACAGAGAAGGCTGCCAGCTCTGAGTGATGCCCACAGCAGGGAGGGACTCCACCGCAGATCAAGGCTGCCATGCCTGCAAGTCTTATGATTCGGCAGAAGCAAGACCTATGGGAGCAAGGGCAATGAGCATCCTGAAGAAACGATTCCCAGAGGGGGCAAACTTACCGTGAACAGCAAGTGGATCTGAGAGGTGCCAGAGGTGGATTCCAGTGGATACTACGGTGTTTGCTCCACCAGCTTCCTTCTTGGTCCAAGGCACTGCCTCCCAGCTGCCAGGTACATCAGCTGCTGAGGGCTCACTCCTGTGTACCTTCCTGGAACTAGCTCTCAGCCTTTGGAAACTGATGCGCCCGGAGGTCAGCACATGGCCAAGAGCGGACCAGAATAATGGGAGGAAACAAAGCTTAGTCTTCTTTCTCCCATTCTGAACAACTTTGAAGGGCCATCCTGCTTTAGAGCTCCATCTGGAATCCACTTAAACCTCCGCTGCAGCTGCGTCCCGGGTCGGCTTTCCCTCTGCCCAGTTCTGTGTTGCATTTGCCCTGAGAACGCTCTCCAATAAAGCCCTTTGCACGCAACTCTCCACTCAGAGCCTGTTACTAGGGAACCCTGGCCAACATAACAGTATCCATCACCTCCATACCCATGACTATATCATTGCACTTTGCCATTTTGTCTAGTATGAGTTCAAGCCACATGCCATTGTTTGTGTTGGTTTCATTCTACTTTGATTGCTTTTAATGTAGCTTTCATCTCTGTTATGTTTTTATCTTCCATTTTTCTTCAGAAGCAACTTATATGCCATTTCTTTCTTACTTTCTCTTTAAACCATCTATTTCTTTTTTTAGCTCTGTTTTAGAGAGATTAAGTTGTCTGTGACTTCTCTAAGAATTTGGAAAGCTCTTCATATTGGACCATGGGACGCTGTCTTTCTGTGAGTCAACAGTGGTCAAACACAATTTCATATGGTTCAATCTGATGTTGACCTGAAGTTTTCCTTTTGACACGTATGATTTTCATCTGCTTTTGACTTTTAGCTTCTTTATCCCTCTCCACCCTACCTTACCTTCATTTACCATTCTTACACAAAGATTGTGTATTTGTTTCCTTTTACAAAATCATAAAGTATATGTGAATGAGGCTCATTACCTGCTGAAGAACAATGTAAGAGGAGGTGGGGGGAAGAGCTGGGGCCCTCCCACCAGGCCTTTGGGCATATTGTGAACGATTTCTTTTCACAAATCTGGCCTCTCCTTTTCACGTGAAGCAGGCTCACTCTGCCTTTGAAGTGCTTAGGAGCTCACTGTAGCTCACATACATCCGCTCCCCTAAAAGCAGAGACTAGGAGGGAAATTCTTGCAAGGAACCTGTAGGGAGTGAGGACGCTGGACAGAGTGGAGGAAGAGGCTCGGCCAGAGCGTGGTTCCAGCTAAAGTCGGGGCTCCGATGGATCCCCTGGGGAGCTCTGGAGCAGGGACGGCAGCAAGGAGAGGGTACAGTGTGAGGGTCCCCTCGAATCCCCAGCCCAGGGATAGGGTGTGTCAGTGTGAGGCAGCTCCTCCTACGTCGTGAGAGATTTTCTGGAGGTGGCTGCTGTGGACCACAGCACCCCACAGCCCACCATTACAGGACGGGGGCGCTGCCTGGTAACAGCTGTCTGGGCTTTCCATATCGCCTTCTTCCCCCTCTCTTCCAGCTCACTGTGTCTCAGGCCACCCTCCCGCAATAGGTGGCCAAAACAGCAGTCATTCGGGCATACAAATGACCTGCCACCCACCTCTCCTTCTGCTTCCCCAGCCTTCCCTTCTGCAGACGCGGTCATGCATCATACAGCCCGCCCAGCAGGGACAGTCCCACCCCTCCTGGGACCAGGTCGCTGCCCTAGGTCTCAGGGTTTTAACACAGTATCAGGGAGGACTGATGGAGACAAGTTTCAGGATAGAGACACTTGGCCTCAGAGAAGCCTTCGTCCTGCTCCCAGCCCAAGGTGGCAGGGGGCAGCCTTCAGCACACTGGCTCTGCTCTGCCTAGTGCCCCTCTGTCAGTGACACTTCACACGTAGTTGTGAGGGGCCAGGCAGTTTCCTCATGTCATTAAATGCAGCCGGGTTTTGTAATTTTCTTTTTTGTGATGCTCTTAGGAGCTTGGTGGAGGTGACTGGGATACCCTACAATCTGAAATAGAAACCGTCCCCACAGACTTTTTCCCTCTTTTTCATTGGAAAAATATCATATATAGTAAACATTATATATCAAGTTTATATAAGGTTTAAAGTGTAAATAAGCAAATACAATACAACAACCTGTACCCATTACCCAGATGAAGAAACAGAACGTCACCAATTTCATGAGAACCACAGGTGTGGCCCTGCTCTCTCGCACTCCCTGCCTCCTCCCCAGGGGGACCGCTACTTTGAGTTGTGTCCACCATTACTTTGCTTTGCTGTACAGCATTACTACATATACCTGTAGTTCCGCAACAAAACAATGTTTCGTTTTTCCTGATTTCACTCCACACAAATAGAATTACACCCTATTTATTCTTCTGCAGATGCTTCTTAGGCTCCATATTGTACTTCTGAGATTTCTGAATAGGGAGCGCTCAGCCATAACTCACTCATGCCCTTCACTGTGTAGTATTCCTCTGCATAAATAAATCAAAAATTTGTTGATCCCACCATGGGTGCACACTTGGACTGTTTCCAGTTCTCTAATATTAAGAAAGTGCTGCCGTTACCATTCTTGCACCGCTGTCCTGACGCACGCTGGCAGCAATGCCCTGGGACACGCGTGAACGAGCAGACTCACTGGATCACAGGGCACTCGTGTTTGCAACTTCTGACAGTGGCCATGACTGTCATTCCCGAAGTGCAGCGGCAGCGCACCCTCCCATGCACGGCACAGGCAAGTCTCTGAGCGCCCGCATCTTCTCCAACGTCACCGCCGAGAGCAGGCTTTCCGGTTACTGCCCATGTGGACAGTGAGAAAGCGTAGCACCGTATGATTTTAACGTGCAGCCCTGATTCCTGTAAAGGCTGATTGGCCATCACACTCTCTGCTGTGAGATTTCTGCTCAGACCTTTCGTGTAACTTTCTTTTGAGCTGTTGGTCTGCTTTGTGTTGATTCACAGAACTTCTCCATTATGTTCTGGACAGTGAACTGGTGTCAGTCACACGTGCTGACGATCTCTGCCTTCGGTTTCTGGCCAGTCTTCTTGTGTACGTTGTCCTCTAATAAAATTGGAGTTTCCAGTTTTAATGAGCCCAAAAGAATGCTTTCGCATTCTTTTTATTCACCCTTAGGGGGCTTTGTGCTGCGTTCAAGGAAAAACTACTCTGAGGTCATAAAGATATTCTTGCACATTTTCTTCTAAAAGTCTTAAATTTGTGCCTTTCCCATGAAGACTTTCATCCATCTGGAATAAATTTCTGTGTAGAGTGAGAAATGGGAACCAGTTTTCGGGGTGTTCCATCTGGACGAACCGCCCCACGTGCTTCCACGTCCATCTCTCCCCGAGCTCCTCCGGCACCTGCCAGTCTCCACACCTGTGCAGATCTCTGTATGAGCTCTGCCTTATGTTCACTGGTCTATCTGCCCGTCTATCACCGTGCCGACACCGCCATCTTTATTTTTATAGCCAGACATTTAATGTTGTAATCTGATAGAGAAAGTGATCTTGCCATCTCTTCTTATTATTTTTAAGGAATGTACTGGCTCTTCTTGACCTTTTGCCATCCATATAAATTTTACTGTTAACTGGTCGAGATCCATAAAAATTCTGCTGGGATTTTTATTGGAATTACATTGAATACATAGACCAATTTGGGAAGAATTGGTATCTTTATAATATTAAGTCTTCCTATCCAAATGCATGATGCTATATATGCCTTTCTATGTATTTAGATCTTTTGAAATGCGTTTCAATAAAGTTTTGTAATTTTCTCCAAAAATAAAATTGTAGAATAGTAGTTAAGAGCACATATTCTGGAAACCGATGCTCCACTTGAATCCTGCCCTACAATTTACTAACTGTGTGATATGGACAATGGACATAATCCCTTTGACACAGTTTCTGTGGCTGTAAAATGGGACTAATTCATAGTGCCCACCTCATAGAGTTGTCATAAAAATTACATGGGGCTCATGATAAGCGCCATGGAAGTCTTTGTTTTTTTATTATCCCCAGGTACATCATAGCTTGTTATCTTACCATAAATAGCATTTTAATTACACTTTCTGATTCTTTCCAATGTCTACAGATACAATTGACATTTGTATTAACCAAAATCTAAAAACCTGCTAAATTCTCTTATTTGTCCTAATCATGTTTTGTTGATTATCTTGACCTTCTTATCCTATTATCTGCTAATAGTACTGCTTCTTCCTTTCTAGGCCATAGGCATATTTTTCTTGACCTATTGCCCTGGCTAGAACTTTCAGTATGCTGTTGAAGTAGTAGTGGCAAGAATCCTTTCTTGTTGCTAACTTTAAAGGGCATACTTTGAACATTTTGCCACTGAGTAAAATGTTGACAATAGACATCTGGCAAATGTAGTTTATCAGCTAAGAATGTTCCTTGAATCCTGAGTTTGCCGAGGCTAATTAATAATTAATTATAATAATTAATGATTTTATCAGATGTGTTTAATTTGCTAATGTGGTCAATTACATTAATACATGTGTTTAATGTTGTACTAACCTAGTAGTCCTGGAATAATACAAACATGGTCATATTAAGACCACGTGGGGTACCTTTGGTCTTAGACCCCCTTCTCCAGTACTCTGTGTAGGATGTTCACGGCAGTACCAGGAGTTCACCTGGCCTGCACCTTTCCGCTCTCCTCCCGGTTTTGTCAGGGTTTCATATCGAGACATGCTGAGCTCTTTCCGACTCTCTGAAACGTCACGTAAATGCAGTTATTTGTTCCTCGGAAGCTCTATCGGGCTCACCTAACTCACAGAACTGCCTGTGACTGGCATCTTCTCTGAAGAGATGGTTTTAAATATTGGATCAGTGCCCTTCTTGGCTATAGAATCATTTCTTTGTGAGTCAGTTTTAATGATTTTTCTCTTCCTAGGAATGTATGCATGTCGTATGAGTTGGGGAATTATTAGCACGATTTTTTATGATATTCTCTTATTACTTTTTAATCTCTGCTGCTTCCATACATAGTTATGCTTCTTTTCATTCCTAATGCTGTTTACTTGTTCCTTTTCCCTTTTACACGTGATCAGTCTTGCAGAGCTGTGTCAATTTAATTAGGATTTTCCAAGAAACGATGTATATATACCATGTTGCTCTTTTCTATTGAATCTTTGTTTTCCATTTCCTTCATTTCTGACTTGTTCTTTACTATTTCCTTACTTCTTTCTTTGGGTTTTCCTGTAGTATTACTTTCTCCTTTTAAAGTGGGATGTTTTTCTGCTCATTTCTTTCCGGCCTCTCTTTTTATAATAAAAGCATTTGAGGCCATAATTTTATCGGTAGGCACTAATTTAGCTGAATTCCACAAAACTTGCTTCATATTTCCACTGTTCTTTTTTCACTATATATTCATTATAAAGTCTCTTTAATTTATTATGCTTCCTTCTTATTCATCTCTGATGTGATTTCATTGTTACCCCAAACATGGCCTGTTAGATGCAGAGTCTTTGAGGTGCATGCTGCCTAGCGCTGCTGGGTCAGTTTTCGTCAACGTTCTGTGTGCGCCTGAAGAGAAAGTGTGTGCTTCCCAATTATTGGTGCAGTGTTCTCTATACATTTCTTAAATCATGCTTGTTAAACGTGCTGTTCGGATTCTCTCTGTCATTATTGATTTTGATCCGCTTGACCTATCCATCTCTGAGAGCAGGACGCTCGCATCTCCCACTTAGACGGCGAATTTGTCAATTTGTCCTCATGGTGGATCAATTTTTGTTTTATATACTTTGAAGCTACACTATTAGATACATCAGATTTAAAATTGTTACATATTTATAGTCAATTGAACCTTTTATCAATGTGTAGTGAGCTTTTTGTCATCTCGAAAAATGTCTTGGTCTTAAAGGCTCTTCTAGCTGAGATACGTATGCACCTCAGATGTGTGTATTATCTGTTTTCAGTCCAGTTTGGCAGTCTTTTCTATTTCAATGGGATTGCATAGCCCATTTACATTGATTGTGGCTCCTCGTATCTTTGGGTTTATTTCTACCACCTTAGTTTTAAACTTTTTTAAAAGTCTTATTTCTTCCTTCTTTTAGATTAACTGAGTTTTCCTTCCATTCCATTTTTTCTTATACTAGTTTTAAAAGTTATCCCCTCTACTTTTTTTTCTCTTGTTAAATTAAATTTAACAGACATTAAACTGAAAGGTTTATTGTCTTAGTATGAGCTCCCCAAACAACAGATCCTAAGACAAGGGCTCAGAGGCAAACAGCACATTTGGTGGGCAACCCAAAGAAGCAGGACTAAGGGACTGGGGAGAGAGGGAGGCAAGGAGGCCCTTCTAAGGGTCACCATCAAGGTCATTGCCATGAGCATGGGGGATTGATTCTGCCAAGTTTTTGAGAAGCATGATAAATGACTTCCAGAAATGACATCTGAATGTCATACAGTTTTCTATAACCTCTCATTCTCATTGGTTACGTTGCCCCCAGGGGCAATAACTCACTCAAAACTTTGTGCTGCACTTGTGCAGGAGCGTGCTGGTCTCCATGGCTCTGGAGACGGCGAGCAGCCTGGAGCATCAGAGGTGGGTGCTGTCAGCGTGCATGCAAAGTCACCGATGACCGCACTGCAGCCACAGCGCCCACCACGTAAATTACTATCTTCACTCTTCTCCCAGCAAACAAAGATCTGAGAAGGACTTAAATCCCATCACTCTTATCCTGACGTATGTAATCATCCAGGATTTTCATTCTGTACTGATATCTTTAATACCACAAACTAGGCACAATTAGTATTGTTTTATACAGGCTATGTTTGTTTAAATTTATCCATCTATTATTTTCTTTGCTCCCCAGTCTTTCTAATTTTTAGACCCTCCTTTTGAAATATTTTTTGTCTAAGATAAAAACCTTAAGAAATTTCCCTCGGGTAGCCTCTTGTCAGTAAACTCCACTTTTGATTGTCTGGAATTTTTCTTTGATTGTCCTCAATCTTAAAAGAAGTTCATTAGATACAGAATTCCAAGTTGAGAACCATGTTCACTTCTAAATCTGAAGATCTCATTACTCTAGTTTCTCAGCGTGATTGGCAGTCAGTGTTGAAAAGTTATCTGTCAGCCTAATTTTTATTGCTTTGAGGTAATGCTTCTGTCGGTGCTCCTGGCTGCTTCGAAGGTCTCTTTCTCTGGGTCCTGCAGATTCACCATGGGGTAGCTGGCATGGGTCTAATGACCTTCAGCTTTGGTGTCTTTTGGCCAGTTGGCAAAATCCTCAGTCACTACACAGCCCAATGTGGCCTCTCCCCTCTTCTCTCTTTTCCTCTTTTTTAAATTCTAATAATACAGCCCTGGCTGGTGCAGCTCAGTGGATTGAGCGCCCGCTTGGGAATCAAAGCATTGCTGGTTTGATTCCCAGCCAGGGCCTGGGTCCCTGTGCTGGGTATCTGTCCAGGTCCCCAGTAGGGTGTGCACGAGAGGCAACCACACGTCGATGTTTCTCCCCCCTCTTTCTCCCTCCCTTCCCCTCTCTAAAAAATAAATAAATAAAATCTTTTTTAAAAAAGAACATTTAAAAAATTCTAATAATGGAGATGCTAGCTCCTCTCCCCAAACCATCCTGACTCTCAGACTGTCTTTCAGATGAGTCTTCAAGGTCACTCAGCCTCTCTTCAACTGTCCACTAAATACTAACTTCATTTATAAGAGTTTTTCACTTCTAGGCTACCTTTTGGGTTATTTTTAAATCTCCCAATCAATTTTTACAATCTCTTAATTTACTTTTAACATGATTTTATTTAATTCCAATGATGTTTTAAACATCCCTACTTTATATCCTCTGCCAAGTCTAGCATCCGCAGTCTCCGTGGTTCTGATTGTGTAGTTGGTTGTTTCTGCTGACTCTCGCTAATGGTGCTTTGTGAACTCATCTGTTTATTGATTTCCCATTGTGGGCTCATGTTCCAAGGATGCCTATCTGAGGGAATTCTCCAGGCTGGCATTTAGAGTTTTCCTCCAGAAACTGTTTATGTTTGTTTCTTCCGAACGCTGAGGGGCACTACTAACCTGGGTCTACTTAAAACTGAACTTTCAGGATGCAGTTTTCCAGGCCACATGTTAGAGAGATTCAGACCGAACCTGCATGAGGGAGGGTTTGCAGAGAGGCGCTCTCCAGGGAGATATGTTCTCTGCTCTGTTCCACAGAGCCACAGGGCAGGCTTCTCGTCAGCTCTCTGTGTACTGCGTAGCTTTTTAGGTTGCCCACTGAGGGACCCAGCCTTAGCTGTGGCTATTCCCACTGTGTTTTGACCCCAGCCCTTTCCTCTCATTTCGTATGTGTGCAACCGAAAAGGACAAATGCTGGCTCCTGAGCTCACTGACTCAGATTAATTCAGACCTTCTTGTACCTGGTCTCTGAGGAATTCCATTATTTTCCACCAGCTCAGTCATGCATTTGAAAGACTTATGTTTTAAATCCAGTTTAAGCTGTACTGAGCCAAGTTCTTCTGAACATCTTTTCTCTATTCCTGCCCTCCCTAGACTTCCATGGCCAGCTTCTTAACATGCCAACCAGACCCCTCACACATAAACCAAGAAGGCAGTTCCCTTTCCAGCACACTAGGGAGGACAACAGGACCCACCTGTGTGTCACTTCGCAGTCTTGACATCTTTACCACCGGCCACAGTGCTTTAGATCCAATAGAGTTCAGGCACCCAGTGTGCTTCCCAGAGAGGGAAAGTGCAGGGTGGGGTTAAGGACAAAGACACATACAGTGTTGGGGGCGGAGGGCTGGATGCCAGGGGGTAGCATGGGTCTTCCTGGGGAAGCTGAGATGGGGTTTGTGGCAGCAAGAAGAGATGTGTCCAATACTAAATGTAATCTGCGGTGTCCTGACTAGCTTGCTAACACACAGCCCCGCCCCAGGGAGAAACATTAATGAAAGGAATGAATAAAACTTGCATATTACACATTCAAGCCATCGAACCGACTAGTCCAGCCCTCAGATGAGGAGACAACACCCAGATGGGCGATGCTCTTCGGCTAACTTCCACTGTGGGAGTTCAAATCCAGGTCACCGGGTTTCTAACCAGCATCATCTCTGTCTCCCCACACGTCTCACGGCATGTCCTACACAACACCAGCTCCAGGGGCGCTGTAAGGGTTGTATAAAGACAGACATGAGCAGCCGGATGGGACTGTAACACGTGAAGGCGGACAGCATCAGATGGGTTCTGAAGGATTTTTAAATCCCTTTTAAAATGCAGCTGAGCTTTGTGATGCTCAAAGAGAGGGAGTGGAATATAGAGCTTCCCAACCCCATCTGACTGCGGAATCTGCTTTTTAACTGAACATCCCAAGGGATTAATGTTCAGCAGAAAACAACTCGGAAGATGCCAGCCTATTCTTACTGCTCTTCCAATTCTCTAACTCTTCCAGAATGTTCACTGCCTTCAATAAAGGCAATAAGCATTTATTAAGTGCAGCCATCTGCCCAGCACTGTGCTGAGACGGTGGGAGAAACCAGCGTGCAGAAGGTCCCCACACCATGAGGCATACACTGTCCTGCAACACTCAGACGCCTGCATAAATGACTGTGACCCTGCACAGAACAGGGTCAAGTAACTTTTGAAAAGGACCACAGTGTTTTGGAAATTGAATGACTTCGCAACTGGACAGACCCTGCACATCACCTCATCACTCGGGCACGTGACAGGTACCTACAGGCAATGTTTCCGACACTGAGCCTCCAATACCCTGCCCCCCACAGGTTCCTTCCACCATCTTCCCTGTCTCTGTTAATGGCATCTTTCTGTTTGTTCAGGCTACACACTGCATCATCACCCTTGACTAGTCTTTACTCTCTCACCCCATAACTAACCCGTCAGCAAATTTTGTTGGCCAGACCCTCAAAATACACGCGGAATGCAAACACCCATCTCCACCTTCCTAAGCACCCTGGTCTAGGTCACCACCACTGCTGATGGGGAGTCTCCCTGCCCCCCACATTGGCACCTCAACCTTGCTCCCAACACTGAGCTGGGTGCCATCCCCTCAGCATTCAGGCAGCTCATGGTGTCCCCCAACTCACCCCACACAGTGGCTTCTGACTCCCCAGGTCCAAGCACTGCCCTCACGATGACCTGAAAGCTCCTGAACGATTTGGCCCCATTACCTCTTAGGATTCCTTTTGCTCGTCATGCCCTGAACCCCTTATTCTGGCTGCAATGGCCTCATCACTCCTCCTGGATTCTCTAGTTGCATCTGACCTTTGCACACTCGTACTTGCTATTCCATCTTCCTGAACCGGCCCTCAGCCAGATACTCCTATGTTCTCTCCTTGTTCCTCTAAGTCAGTACTTCACTGTCTGTCTTCCTCCTGTGAGAGGACACCGATCTCAAATTGCAGCCCCACCCCATCCCTGGCATTCCTTTCTCTGTTTTATTTTTCTCCAAATACCTAGCAAACTAACCATTGGATTGTTTCTCTCTCCACTGGAATGTAAGCTCTGAGAGAGCAACAATTTCCACATTTTTACCTCCTGCTATTTCCCTGGAACATAAAGCAGTGCCTTGCACATAGGAGGAGTTTGACAAGTACTTATGGAGTAAAAAATGAACAAACTGTATTGTAAGCATGGAGAGAGCCTTCGTGAAGAAGGTGGTATTTGGGAAGAGCCTTGGAAGAAGAGGCAGAGCAAACAGGATATTGCCAAGAGCCCTTGGAGCAGCTGCCACGCAATCCGACTTTGTGATGGCTGTATCTGAGCTTGGTCCGGCCACAGTCTCTCTCGGGGGGGCCTTGACTGGTCACAGAGCTCAGGCTGCATTTGCAGAGCCCTGGAGTTCTGGAAAGGGGCTTCTGGGTCTGGGAGAGAGAAGAGGGAAGATGTGCTTTGCTCTTCTCTCCTGGACCTTAGGCATTGTGCACAACATTTTCTCTGGTCAGTGTTGCACTGCTAAAAGTAACAAGCTTGAAAGCCATTGCCCTTGGTGGTCTCTGAGGCACCCGGCCCTCCTTGGACACCAGGAGATCAAATGGAGGACACAGACCATGGCATAGGAAGGACGAAAGCCACCCTGCCTGAAGGGGTGAAAACACACTATGGTAAGAAGTCTTTGGAGAACTTGAATCCCGAGTTCTGGAGCCGTCCACAGATGGCCCCAAAGGCCTGCTTCGGAGGCCACAGAGCCAACAGCCCACTGTCAAGTGTAGCGAGTGAGGAATGGAGCAGACAGCTGGCCTGGTTCAGAATTCAGCAGGTGTCGAAATTCAGTTTGTTCAACTTCCTGGGTAAATTAAGAGCCCAGGATTCCAGCCTCACTCTAATTAAATCATAAGAGAAAATGATAGAGGGAAGAAAGAAGGCACAGGAGTGGCTGAAAGCTGCTGAAAGTCTGCGCTAACGATGGCTGATTCTACATTAACATGAATGGTTTGGTTAACAGGAAAAATGTGCTGAAGCAAAGGCTTTTGTCGAGCCAAACACATCCCAGAATAATTGAACAGTATTCATGTCGAAGGAGTCAGCAATTTATCAGCGACTCGGCCTCTCCTTTTAGAAGGAGCGAGTAACTTCTTGAGTGAGGAGATTATAAATGTGGACACACACGCACACAAGCAGCACTCGAGTTGCAGAAGCGGGGTTAGAATCCAACTAACTTGCATGTGGCAGTTTGAAATCGTCTGTGCCGGATTTTGTCCACGCAGGATTCAGAATCAGCTGCAACTAACCTGATCACTGTCTGCCCCTCCTGACTCAGCCGTGCCCCACTCATCTCAGGGCCCCTCGGGCTCACAAGACACTGCTCAGGCCTGGCGAGGCTCTTCCTGAGGTTCGTGTGTGGTCTGTCAGCTCTGGCCACCAGCACCCATGCACCCCAGGCCTCAGGGGGGACATTCTCCCATCAGCCCTGAGGCAGGCTGGCCAGGTGAGCTGTGGGGAGCCGAGTGTGAAAACCAAAACTTAGTGATGGGAGAAGAGACTAGGAGTCAGAGCGGAGGACCTTGAAGAAACACATGAACACAAAGAGGAGAACCCCCAACCGGGAGCAGGCAGTGGCTTGCCCAGAGCATCGCAGTGACAGAGCTACGCTGCCCCTTGGCTCCTCAGATCATTCAGACGAATGGGCTCACACAGCCTCTGCAAGCCAGAGGTGGTCTGCAAAGCCAAGGGTGCTCTGCCAAACATCCAAACGGGAGAGGCTCAGAAGCACTGAGAGCAATAGAATGAACTGCTGACTGTGTGAACACTCTGAGGAGTCCTGGCCGCTGGCCCTGGGGTCCATCAGCAACTCCTTCCTGTGGGAGGGCGTGGACCTGGAGTCAGGCTCCAGAAGGAGAGGGGAACAAAAAGGCAGTCCTCCAGTCGAATTCTCCCACCCTCTGTATGTTGTTTGTGTGCAAATATGAGTGTGCATGGGTGTTCATGTGTGTGCTGCACCCATGTATAGATGTGTGTGCATGTATATGGGTGTTTCCATATACACGTGTGTGCCTGCATGTTCGTGTGTGTGCATGTGTGTATGTGTGGGTACTTGACTGTGTGTGCATTTATATTGCTGTGTACGTATACATATTTGTATCTTTGCTCTTTTCTTCTAGAAGGCAAGAGACAGGTAACTTAGACCTGGGGTGGGGCAAATGGCCTTCCCCAGGAGAGGGGTTCTGAGAGGACATGACCTTGACCTCCATGAATGCTTGGCAATGCCATTTGGGGAAAAGAAGCCACTCTGAGCAGAGCCTTCTCCAATGACACTCTCCCACCCGGCCCTGCCCTCCCTGGCTATCAGTCCACAGCCAGGACCCAGCCTGGGGCGCCCTCACCCCCAGCTGCCAATAAAGCCCCAGTCTGCTCAGAGGGAAGGATGAGAGGCAGGAGGCAGTGTGGACTCCAGACGAACCAGCAGTCCTGTGATGGGAAGAGAGAGCGGCAGAGGCTTGCTTTAAAAGTGAGCCCCAGGCAGGCACAGGTTGGACTGGGCGGGACCCTGCGGACCCGAGTCCTTCCATTAGATGCTGCACCTCCAGCCCAGCCCCGGCACTGTCTCCCTGCAGCCCACCCTGTAAGAAACGCACCCACGTCAGTGGGCCTCCCAGTCTGGGATCCCCTCTGAGGTCGTGAACATGGCCTCATAACTATTTATACCTGCTCTCCCTCAGCCCCCAACAACTCCATACCCCAGCAAAATCAAGCTAACATAAAGAATTGGTCGCTTAGGCAGTGTGTGGTCTTGGACTAGCCGTGCCTTTTCCCTGGGTCTCTAGTTTCACAACCACAAAACAAGGAGCTGGGACAACATCCACGGTTCCGGACAGTGTTTGACTCTCTCCTCAGCTCAGTCACAACCAGTATCTTGACAGACAGACAAGGAGGGGCCAAGACTCACGCTTCGTCTCAGGCACCTGCTTTGCCTCCACAGGTGGGTGCTTTTCCACATAAGGACCCGAGAGCAGCCTGGGGTCAGCAGGTCGGAAGTCACTGGCAGGCCTTTTTAGGCCACTCCCCCACTCCCCCCCCCCACACACACACACTCTCAGTTGTTCCGTTTACCAAACTGTGGTCAGCACCATATCATCTGGGACAGCTTCCCAGGTGCGAGATGGAAAGGAGAGCACCAGAACCAACCACCGAACCCAACTGAGAAGTCCGAGATTGACTAGCGTCGCACCTGGGTTTATCCTGTGGCTCAAATGGGGGCACAATCGACTTCTCCCGCTCCGGGCTCATTCTCAGACGGGGTCTTCCTTCGGAGGGCTAGGCAGCGGCTGCAGTCCCTAAACTCTTGCCGGTTCAAATCCTGGAGGACATAATGTTTTCTCTTCCAATAACTCCCACGAAAGTCCCAGATCTGCCAAGGCCAGGAGCCAGCCCTGCGGAAGGGGAGGAGGGGGCGGGGCACAGCTTGGGCAGAGGTAGGCGTCATGGCCCCTCGGTGGAGCCTGGAGCTCAGGAGGAATAAGCAACTGCTCCAGGGGAAATGGGTACCATTGCTCTGGGGTTCTAGTCTCACAGCTTCATATCACAGGAGCTGAAATGTTCCTCCTGCACTTCCTCTCCCCCTGCGCCTCCCCCTCAGGGGAAGGTGTGTAGCTGTAAGATGAGACCCTGAAACAGCTCGTTCTGCTTGATCCGTGCTGAAGAAGGTAGGTCAGACAGCCTCAGGAAGAAAGGCGGGGGTAGGCACACGCCGCATCACCCAAGATCACACACACACCGCACATGGCAGCGGGCACGCAGCCTTCCGCGGCCCGCCGACTGGGGCGTGGTTACTGCTCGTCGGCACCGCCAGACGGTGTGCGCATGCCCAGGTGTCAGGACGCTGGAATGCCACACAAGGCCCTCACTGTCCACTCTCTGCGTGCCTTGCCGTTTCAGTCCTCTGCTCCTGTCCCTCACTGCCTGCTTCCTGCCACCAGGCAGGGCCCCTCCTCCAAGATGCATCTCCTCCAAATGCATCTGCCGCCACAGTCCCAGTGAATCAGAACCACGAGAAATCTCTCCCCAGCATCAGATGCTGCCTCTTTGCCCAGAAATCTCAATTTGTTTTCCTGCTGAACATTACCGTTTGTAAATAACCTAAAATAAATATATGCGGCTGTTTTTTATACTTAATACCATGACAGCTGAAGAAAACTGGGAATGGCAGCCTGCCCCAGGCAGGTGGCTTACATTTAGAAAGGCAGGAAAAAAACAGAAAAC
>PVKM010012429.1:0-32996 GCA_004027735.1 Carollia perspicillata | reverse complement strand
GAAAGTCCATTGCATTTTGCATAATAATTTTTCTGAGGCATGCATTTTAATCACTAGCCTTGTAAATAAGAGTCTTAATGAGAGAGTGGACCTAATCTACTCTACATTCAATGTCTACATTTAATATAGCCCTTTCAAATATTTATTGTAATGTTATATGGCAATGATTGTATTCTGTAGTGTGGCCTTGTTTGCAGCATTTCAGAAAATCTATTACTCATAAAGATCAAAGGTATTGTGAACAAAAATATAACTATCTTCGCCTAATAAATACCAACATACATTAATTAGGCTTTATTATATATAATGCACGTTTGACTTTATTTATTATCATAGGAACCCTGTTGGAAAAGTTTTGCAGGCAGGAAACAGAGATTCAGAGGCCATCTGTAGTTCACTGAATGCCAAAGACTTAGTAAAGAGTGGAGGCAGGACTGGAAATGGTTTGGGAAAACAATCAAGTTCTTCCCTCTTCTCCAAATATCCAAATGCATTCATGCGGGTTCTTTTTGTTAATGTTGTCATATGAAATCACTGCAGCTTCCAGGTGGCAGAAGCTCCAGCTCAGCAGACTGGGTCCTAATTAAGGCCTATTGTGCACTTGACTTTCTTCCTATGAAGGCCCAGATAAAGGCCTCAGACAACATCAAAACCTGCCCACACATCAGACAACAGGGTCTTTGCTGTTTTTTCTTTTACAGAAAAAGAAATTTCACACCTTTGCCAAAAATTATTTTCTCAGGACACCAAGATGGGGAAGAACAGAATATGGGAAATAGTTCCAATTCTAGTTGAGCATCAGTTTAGAGTTAAAAGGAAAAGCTTTGGAAAATAAAAAAGACATCTTTCGAGCACCAAGGGTAGAGTGTTACCTGAGTAAGCGGTGAGCTCAGTCAGGGCCAAGGAGCTGCGGCACCTAATTAGCAAGGGTGTCACCGAGGCTCCACGAACCACAGACGAGGAAGCAGCTATGCGAGCTTGAGGGGGCGCCAACACCGACCCCGTCACTGCCTGAGGTTTCACCCTTTCCGTGGAGGCCAAAGAACAAATTCACTTCACACACGAAATTTTCCCAAAGTATCCATTCTTCTAGCTAGCTCCCAGTCAATCATTAAAGTATAATTTTCCAAAGGTTAAAAAACATAACCAATTAATCAGTATAAAATGAGCACCTGCCAAAGATTTTAAGCAATTAAAAAACAGCAAGAAACCAGTTCCAAATGCACTGGAGGAATATAGAGATTTACAGGCAATGTGATGAAGAACTATAAGGATAACACCACAGTGTTGGACAAAAAAGTTAGTTAATATCCAACAGGGCACTCAACTGTTAATTCTGAGGGTGTTTTTTCCCAACCGTAAGAAATTATTTTCACCTCTGTTGGGCACAAACGTGTAAGTTAACCCTTCACCTAGGGCAAGGGCTTCTCAAACTGGCCGGCGCTGTGCATTGTGGGATGAAACGCTTCGTTGCGGGGCTGCCCTGTGCCTTGCAGGACCCTGCCAGCACCCCTATCCCGTGGCACACCCCCGCAGTCAGGACGATCAAACGTGTTTCCAGATGTTGTCATGTGGCTACTGAGGGTCCAGTGGTGCTGCTTTAATGACATCGAAACTTGTCAAAATATGTACAAAAGTTGCAAATGGGCAAAAGAGATCACGGGGCTCCTACCTTTGCGTGTCTTTTGACTGGACTACTTTACTTAAGTCTCCAGGCAGGGACTCTCCATCAGGGACAGTTTCGTGGTGTATGCCCTCTACTGCTACCCCTGCCCCACTGCTGATTTCCTGTTCAGTTCTCTGCTTCTCAATATGCTCCATCATCTCCTGGGTAGGAAAACATATGAATTTGACAATATCTTTGCAAATAATACCCGTTTTTCAAGGGATGCAGTAAATTGTGAGTAGCCATTTTTAGTCCACTCTTTTTAGCTTTTAATTGTTTTATATTTAACCCTGCCCTACACATTTGTGTCAGAATGGGACAATGGTAGGCGAGGACTATAATTGAATTCGAAGTTGGCTGTTCACCTCTCACTTATTAGTGGTACCATTTCCCAACAGGACTGTGCCCCCTCTAATTTCTCCATACTGAGTACACAGAAAAGATGATGGACTTTGTGACCTGTGGTGATAGTAATGACAATGAAGACATAGGTTCACCAATTCTTTATCTAAACCTCACAAAGATAAGTGGCCTTCCAAATTCAGAATTTTTTAAATTTCAGGCAGCCGATATGGTTCCTATTACTAGACATGCCCAGCAACATCTGGGGCAGCATTCTGTAATCAGTTTAGTATTTCCGCAGCTAAGCAAGTGGACATACCTGTCAAATGGGAATAAAATCTATAAATAGCCTCATATCCTTTCAGTTTAGGCTTTGCTACAAAATGAGTTTGTGCCCAGTGTATGAAAAAAGATCTTTGTTTTCAGACATTTTAAATATCAGGACTTTAGGGATTCTAGGTGCAGCATAGTAACAAAAACATAGCAGCAGCGGCAACCGTCTCTAACGGAGCATTTACTATGGCGAAGACCCTGTGGTGCAGTCCATGTGATTAGATCAGTTCAACCTCCCACAACCTACCAGACACTTCTATTATCATCCCTGTTACACCGATGGGGTTTGAAGAGCTAGGCACTAGTCCAAGGTCATACAAGATTTAGACCTAGAGAATTTGTTCCACAACCCAGGCTCTGAAGTCAGATTACAATTGAAACCTAACAGCTCTAGCCTCCTCCATTCACTTCTCAGATTTTTCCTTCTGCTCTGCTTGTCCATAAGACTGCAAACAGTGGGGTGGGATTGTAAGTGAGCGAGGGGCAGGTTATTAGCTTTTCCTACATAGTCTGGATATTTTCAAGCAAATATGACTTGAGTACAATTCACTCATTCTCCTCTGATTCATGGACTTCCCTTTTCAGGTTATTTAATTTATCTTAAAGCTTCCTATCAGGAATTTCATAAGCACAAATAGGACACTCAGTGTGGCTAGAGAGAAAAGCTGGTAGTGAATATTTCAATTGTTTCCAAATACAACTCTTCTCTTGGTACAGACTTAGGGAGACTTATAATCCACATGACACTGTCTTCTTTTTTTATTTGATTTAGATTTTTTAATTTTTAGTTTTTGAATTTATTGTTTTTCAAGTGCAGTTTTCTGCCTTTTCCCCTGATCCCTCCCCACCACCCTAGCCCTCCCCACCTTCCTCCGGTTTCCACCCTGCCTTGTTTTTGTCCATGTGTCCTTTATAGTTGATCCTGTAAATCCTTCACCCCTTTTCCCCCACCACCCCCTCCCCTCTCCCCTTTGGTTACTGTCACTTTGTTTTAATTTCAATGTCTTTTGTTATATTTTGCTTGCTTGTTTTGTTGACTAGGTTCCAGTTAAAGGTGAGATCATATGGTATTTGTCTTTCACTGCCTGGCTTATTTCACTCAGCATAATGCTTTCCAGTTCCATCCATGCTGTCACAAAGGGTAAGAGCTCTTCCTTTCTTTCCACTGTGTAGAATTCCATTGAGAATGGCCATCGTAAACAAAGCAACAAACAACAAGTGTTGGAGAGCTTGTGGAGAAAAGGGAACCCTAGTGCACAATTGGTGGGAATGCAGACTGGTACAACCACTATGGAAAACAGTATGGAATTTCCTAAGAAAACTAGAAATGGAACTGCCTTTTGACCCAGCAATTCCACTGCTAGGATTATATCCCAAGAACCCTGAAACACCAATCCAGAAGAACCTATGTACCCCAATGTTCATAGCAGCACAATTTACCATAGCCAAGTGCTGGAGGCAACCTTAGTGCCCATCAGTAAATGAATGGATCAAAAAACTATGGCACATTTACACATGAAACTTTCATGAAATGCATCCCAAATTATTTTATCAAAAATTTTATGTGAGGAAAGTCAGCTGAAGATTTGACCAAAGGCAACCCAATTAGGAGGACTAGAATGGCTAGAACATGAGCCTTTTCCTTATGGTACATTTATAAGCAGGCTTCTTATGTGTGTCATTTTGGGAATTACAAATATACATTTTTTCTGTCACTATGCTCATAATTTTCAAGTGCTTATCAAATCAGTTGTGTTTTGTTTTCGTTTTTAAGATTTTATTTTTATTTATTTTTAGAGAGAGGGGAAGGGAGGGAGAAAGAGAGGGAAAGAAAAATCAATGTGTGGTTGCCTCTCACATGGCCCCCACTGGGGACCTGGCCTGCAACCCAGGCATGTGCCCTGACTGGGAATTGAACTGGTGACCCTTTAGTTTGCAGCCTGCACTCAATCCACTGAGCTACACCAGCCAGGGCTCAGTTGTGTTTTTTATTCTCACTAAGTAATGCATCAACATTACTTCTATGATTAGAGAGCTACTATGTAATTCACCTCTATGGTCCCTTTCAGTGCCCACTTTTAGGACTATTACAGTGTCCTCACACTGAGATTTATGAGTACGTTACCATTTGTATCTAATGTGTGTCCTATGGACAGCATACAGTTGGATATTGTTTTTTAATTTACTCTGACAAACTCTGCATTTTGATTAGAATGTTTAATTCACTCACATTTTAAAAATAGCCTGATTGAGATATAATTCACATACATATTGTTCACCTTTTCAAGTGTGTGATTCAGTGATTTTTAGTACATTTACAAGGTTTTACATCAATCAGCGCTATATAATTCTAGAATATTTCATCACCTCAGCCTAAGGCAACCAGTAACCTGCCTTCCTTTTGTATGGATTTTGGTGTTCTGAATATTTCATGTAAATGAAATTACATGAGATGTGGCATTTTGTGTCTGTCTTCTTTCATTTAGCACATTTTTCCAGATTCAGCCATCCTGCAGCTTGTGGAAGTACTGACTTCCTCTTACGGCCAAACGATGGCGTATGGATGAACCACATTTTATGTGTCCAGTTACCAGTTTATGGACATTTGGGTTATTTCCACTACTTGTCTACAGTACATGAGGATCATATAAACATTCATGTACAAGGTTTTATATGTGAAATTAGGTTTTTAATTCTACTGGGTATAGACCTCGTTGTGGAATTGCTGGGTCATGTGGTAACTCCACGATGAACATTTTGAGGGACTGCTAAACCGTTTTCCACAGTGGACACAGCACCGCTGCACATTCCCGTCAGCAATGCATGAGTGTCTTCCCACGCTCTCACCACCAAGTTATTATCCACATTTTGTAACTGTAACCATCGTAGGGTATAGGAAGTGGTATTTCATTGTGGTTTTGTTTGCATTTCCATGAAGACTAAGGATGTTGAACATCTTTTCATGTGCTAATTGGCTATTTGTTTGTCTTCTTTGGACAAAGGTCTATTGAAATCCTTTGTCTAACTACTAATTAGGTTATATGTCTTTTTATTGTTGGTTGGTAAGAATTCATTAAATCAAGGTACAAATCCTTTATCATACATAAGATATGCAAATATTCTCCCATTCTGTGGCTTGTCTCTTTACTTTTTTTAAAGTTTTTTTTCTTATTTTGATTAATTCTTTTTTTTCATGTGTTGAGTGAGATCTTGGTGTTATCTCTAAGAAGCCAATCCATAATCCAAGACCATGATGATTTATTCCTATGCTTTCTTTGAAGAATTTTACAGTTTAAGCTCTCAAATTTATTTCTCTAATGTGCTTTGAGTTAAATCTTGTATATTGTTTGTGGTAGGGGTCTGACTTCATTCATTTGTGGATATCTATTTTTCTTGGCACTGTTTGTCGAAAACACAGCTCTTTCCCCACTGAATTTTCTGGGAACCTCTGTCAAAATCAATTGATCATTGTGTAAAGGATTGCTTCTGCATTTTCAGTTCCAATTTCAATGATCTATATTTATACCTGTAAGCCCATCCCACATATCTCGATTAATATAGCTTTGCAGTGTTTTGAAATTGGAAAATGTTAATTCTCCAACTTTATACTTCTTTTCCAAGATTGTTTTGACTATTCTGGGTTTCTTGAATTCCTGTATGAATTTAGGATCCATTTGTCCATTTCTGCAAAATAAGGCAGTTGGCATTTTCATTTGGGGAGTACTGTCACTCTCAAATGTTTAATCTTCTAATCATGAACATGGCTTATCATGCTAATTCCTTAGTTCTTGTTTAATTTATTTCAAAAATGTTTTATAATTTTCACCATAATGTCTTGCAGTAATTAGTTCAATTTATTCCTAAATATTTATATTTTTGACAATAGTATAAATAGAATTGCTTTCTTAATATTATTTTTGATCATTAAAAACTACTAGTTTTTGCCTCATATATCTGGGGCTCTGTTGACAGTTGCATATATGTAAAACTAATATACTTATCTAATGTTTGACCATATTCTACTATATATTCTTCTTTTTCTCTAGTGACAATCCTTGTCTTACAGTCAATTTTATTTGCTATTAGTATAGTCACTCCAACTCTCTTTGGGTACTGTTTGCTTAATATATTTTTTCTTCCTTTTCCTTTCAACTTGTGTGTTTGAATCTGAAGTGTTTCCCTTGTAGATAGCATATAACTTAATATGATTCACCTTTAAGTGGAACCTAATCAACAAAACAAAAAAAAAGCAAGCAAAATACAACCAGAGACATTGAAATTAAGAACAATTCGACAGTATCCAGAGGGGAGGTGGGAGGGGACAATGGGGGAGGAAGGGGGAAGGGTTTTCAGGAACAACAATAAAGGACACATGGACAAAACCAAGGTGGCGTGGAAGCAGGGGAGGGAGGTAGGGATGGCTGGAGTGGCGGGGAATGGTGGGGAATAAATGCAGACAGCTGTACTTGAACAACAATAAAATAATTTTTAAAAAATCATTGGGTTTTATTTAATTCATTCTGCCAATCTTTTGCTCAGAAAATTTACTCCATTTATATTACTGGAATTGGTAATAAAGTAAGCTTTGCATGCATCATTTATCTATTTGTTTTTAGTGTGCCTTATGTCTTTCTTGATTTCCATTCCTCCATCTTTTGTGTCAGAGAGACATGTCCAAATTACCATTTTATTTCCCTTGTTTCTTTTCCTTTTCTTAAAAAGATTTTATATATTTATTTTTAGACAGAGGGGAAGGTAGGGAGAAAGGGAGGGAGAGCATCATCAGTGTGTGGTTGCCTCTCATGTGTCCCCTACCAGGGACCTGGCCCGCAACCCAGGCATGTGCCCCGAGTGGCAACTGAGCTGGCCACCCTTTGGTTCATGGACCGATGATGCTCAATCCACTGAGCCACACCAGCCAGGGAATCTCTTGTTTCTTTTACTGTAAGTTTTTTAGCAATTTTCTTATTGGTTGTCATGCACTTACAACTAACATCTTTCCTTGAAATGATATCAAATTAATTTAAAAGGTATATGAAAACCTTGTTTCATCGAGTCTGCCCCTTTAACCCTCTTCTGTATTATTGTATCATATTACAAATATACATTAACATATTATAAGCTCATTTTACTAATTTTGGCTATTACAGCAGTTGTTTTTTAAGTATGGTAGGAAAAGAAACAAGTCACAAACATTGCGTGTCTACTCTTTCCTCGTTACATATGTATTTACCATTCCTAGTGCTCTTTACTTCTTCCTGTGGGTTACAGTTTTTGTTGGTTGCTCTTCACTTCAGCCATAAGAACTTCATTATTTCTTGCAGGGAACGTCTGCTAGTGGCAAATTCTTTTCAGTTTTGGCTTTTGCTCATCAGGGAATGTATTTCGACTTTGTTTTTTGCTAGATATGCAATTCAACTTTTTTTTTTGCTAGATATGTGATTCTTGGTTGACAGTCTTTTTCTGTCATCGCTTTAAATATATTATTCTACTGATTCCTGTTGTCCATGATTTATAATGAGAAGGCAGCTAGCCACTAATTTTATTAACTACTGGTACAGGCTTAGTTAACTTTCTCTCTCTGCTTTTAAGATTTTATTTTTCTATTTTTGGCTTTGGCTTTTGACAGTTTGGCAGTGATACACATAGGTGTCCCTCTCTTTGAGTTTATCGGAGTTTTTTGGGCTTACGGAGTATGCATATAAATGTTTCCCATCAAATTTGTGAGGTTTTCAGCCATTATTCCTTATATTACTATTTATTATTGTATTATTTTCCATATGAAAAACTGTAAACCTACTAGTTGTATTTAATGGTTTCTCAAAGGTCCCTGAAGATCGTTCATGTCTCTGTTTCTTTTTTCTTTTGTTCTTTCTAGTCTGTAATCTTAATAGATCTGTCTTCAAGCTCACTAATTATTTTTTCCTGTCATTTTAAATTTTCTGTTGACCTGCTCTAATAGCTTTTCATTTCCATTATTGTACTTTTCAACTCCAGAATGTTTGTTTAGTTCATTTTTATAATTTTTTATCTATCGATATTGTTTATTTGGTGAGACATTGTTGTATTTTCCTTTAGGTTTTTATGCTTGCTATTTTTTAGTTCTTTAAAAACATAGCTGCTTCCCATCCACCATCCCACTCCAGGGGCGAGCACAAACACAGCTGCCCACTAGCATAAACTGTGCCATTTAGTTTCCCACATTTTGGGCATGGGTAAGAGAACAATGGATAAACCTCACCCTGGGAAGACCACCTCTGTGATCACGGTATCTCCCCTGCCAGGTAAGTATTATAAAAGCTGCTTTGCAGTCATTTTCTGCTAAGTCCAAAATGTAGACCTTCTCAGAAGAAGTTTCTGTTGCCTGATCTTTTTTTCTCCCCCTGTATTACGGGTCATGTGTTCCTGGTTTTCCTTTCCATGACTCCAAATGGTTTTTGAAAACCAGTCTTTTTCTTTTGCTACTTCTTTATTTATATAATCCACCCTTTCCTAAGGCTTACTGTTGTCATGATGTACTTGTTTATTTGTGCAGTGACTCAATCGACTAGTTCAATGAAGTCTATTTCTCTCACATTGTACATTTAAAGGTCACAAGTATCTTTTACTCATTTTCACCCAACAGTAACATCTTGAAAAACTACATTACACTAGTACAAGAATATTGACATTGATAATACTATCAAAATACAGAACGTTCTCATCACTACTCATTTCTTCCTCGTCTTCCACTTCCTCCTGAGTGTTTCACACCTACTAATCTGTTAACTATTTCTAAAATCGTATCACTTCAAAATGTTACAAAACTGAAATCATATGTATAAACTTTTGAGATTAGCTCTTTTTTTTAATTCCCTGGAGAATCATTCAGATTGTTGTATACATTAGTCATTTGTTCCCTGTTATAGCTGAGTAGTATTCCATGGTCACCCATCACTTGTTGAAGAACATGTTAGCTCTTTCCAGTTTTTGGTTCTTACAGGTAAAGCTGCTGTAACCCTTACCAGTTTTGTAGGAACTTAAGTTTGCATTATTCTGGGGTATATACCCAGGAGTGCTATTGTCAGTTCATGCAGCAATTGCAAGCACTCTATGATAAACGGCCTAATTGCATCTCGGAATAGATAGGCCGCTTTCCATTCCCACCAGTGATGCACGAATGATACATTTTCTCCACATATTTGACAGCACCTGGTGGTGTCACTATTTTTTATTTTATCCATTCTGAAAGGTAAGTAGTAGTATTTTATTACCAAATTTAATCTTCATGTCCCTTACAGCTAATGATGTTGGACATCTTAGTGTGTGCTTATTTGCCATCTGTATGTTTCCACCAGTAAAATGTCTCTCCTTGCCTTTCAGCTATGTTCCAATTGGGTTATTAGTTTTATTCCTGTTGAGTTATTAGAGTTTTTGATATATTCTAGATATCTAGCTTGCAAATATTTTTTTCCAGTGTATAGCTGATCTTGTTTTGTTCTTCACATAGTTTCAGAAAGCTAAAGGTTTTCATTTAGACGCAGTTCAAGCCATCCATTCTACTTTTGTGCATTGAAGTTTCAGTATCAGGTGTAAGAATTCTTTGCCTAGACTGGACCTGAAGATGTTCTCCCATGCCATGTTTTCTAAAAGTTATATAGCTTTACATTTAAGTCTGTATTTCATTTTGAGTTAATATTGGTGTAAAATGTTAGGTTCGGCTGAGGTTATTTGTAAATTTATTTATTTATTTTTTGGTAGAGGGGAGAGGCGATTCATATCCAGTATTTCAGCATCATTTGTTGAAAAGTCTATCTTGCTTCATTGAATTGCTTTTCTCACCTGTGTCAAATATTGTCTGGGTTTATTGCTTTAGATCTATATCTGGGTTCTTTGTGCAGTTCTGTGGATCTATGTGTCTATCTCTCTGCCAAAAACACACTCTTACAGTTACATAATGAGTCTTTAATAGAGAAAAATATAATTCTTTCCACTTTATTCTTCCTGGCAAAGATTTTTTAACAATTCTAAAGCCTATGCTTTTCATCTAAATTTTAGATTAAGGTTTTTTGTGTCTACCAAAAAAAAAAAGACAGGCTTTTTTTTTTTTTTGCAGAAATTGCATTAAATTTACATATCAAGTTGGGAAAATATCTTTATTATTGTTTCTTTCTCTTAGATCAGATAATTTCTATTTTTTTGTCAATTCACTTATTAGTTTTCCTCCAACTATCTTCAACTGCCATAGCACCAGATTTGTTGTTGGGTTTTGTTAGAATGAATCAGGACTCCCTTTAGTGCAGATATAATTTAATCCCACTACTAATGCCATACCTTTATTTTTTTACTAAGACACACTTTTTGTACTATAATATTTACTTTTTTTAAATTAATAAAATTCAGTGGGGTACAACCATCATCACTATCCAATTCCACAAAACTTTTATCACCTCAAAAAGAAACAAAAAAACAGATATTATGTATAAGTAACTCTATATTTCTCTCTCCTTCCAACTCCTGGTACCCATGTATTTTCTTAGCACTTTATTTATTTTGACCATTGTGACATTTCATATAAATGAAATCATACCATGTGTGGCCTATTACATGTGCCTTCTTTCATATAACATATTTGCAAAGTTCACCCATGTTGTAGTATATATCAAAATTTTATTCTTTTTTAAGGCTGAATAATATTCTATCATCATATGTATTATACTGTATTTATTCATTCATTCACCAGTTGATGGTTATTTGGATTGATTCTACTTTTTGGTTATGATAAATAATGCTGTAACAGACATGTGTACATGTTTTTGCGTGAATTTATGTTATCAATTTCTTGGGTATATACCTAGAAGTGGAAATGCTAAGTCATGAAATACTCTCCTGAGAATTTCATCCAAATGGCACAAGTTTTACGAGGCCTTTCCAGTACGGACCTCAAAGAGGTGACTTTAATACCAAAATTGTTTTTTCTCAAAGCCATTCTTCTTAAACTTCTACTTTTCTATTCTCCAAAATACACCTAGTGAATATTATATATTTTCATAACTAGTGGTGTTCAACAATTGTAGTGACTTTCAAATAGAAGAGGCAAAAGATTTTGTTTCTCCAAAGAGAGAGAGAATTTTTACCAGAATCAATATCAGGGAATTTATTAACAAACAAACAACAAAAGAATCATTGTTCTATCATATAACTGGTATATCAATTCTGCATTTCATATGCAACCATATGCCCCATGTACTGCCTCATATGGGGGAGTATTCCTGGAGGCAGAGTGAAGCTATAACAGGAAAGGGACAGTACAAGGGGCTTTTCTGGAGGGATGAACGTATTCTGTATCCTGTGTTGATGATAATTTGAATACATGCTTGTGTGTGTGCATGTGTTAAATTCATAGAATGGTACACCAAAAAAAGTTCAAATTTATTTTATGATAATATTCAAAATAAAAATAATTTAAAGGAAGACTTATGAATTATGATGTAACAACCAACACTAAGTTTTTAATGAATTAGAGTGACACAGAATGATCAAAAAGAAATGAAGTCTTTCTCCACTGGATTCAAAACTTCTCAACAAGGCAAATTTTTTTCAGAAAGAATTCTGGATTCAATTTTGTTTACATATATGTCTAAACTGAGCAAGCCATTTTTAGCAATATATTAATTTGTACAATATATCATGACTGCCTGCAAAGTAGTTTAGAAGGCCCATGTAATTCATCATGTAAGTAGTCAAACTTTATCTAAATAGATTATTCTCCTCAGATTAGGCTCAGTTACCACTGAAAAAGTTAAAGAAGATGCATATATTATAATTTTATAGAACAATAAATTATATGATTGAGGCATAGCATGGGTGACTCAGTATTTGTTTTGAATCTAAACATCCTTCATACCTTCCTTGAAAGGCCACATTTTCTTTGCCCGGTGTCTTTTAAAAGCCTGATTCCAAGGTGAGTGTTTGACATGCTGGACTTCATTTTAAAGGAATTGGTGACATAGTTGTAACTCAAAACTGAAAAACAGTTCTTATAAATGGCTTTTATAATATATATTTACTATGTATAATTATATATATGTGTATATATATATATATATATATATATATATATATATATATATATATATATATGAGAGAGAGAGACAGAGAGAGAGAGAGAACTTACCCAATAGGATGGAAAAGTCCTTTTAGGTCATTTCTCCTCTGCTTCTCTTTGAAACCTACTACCTACTCCTGACTGGTTCTCTTTATCAAAAATGGTACCTTAAATCTCATTAACATATTTGCTTTTAAGACACAATCAAGAGAATCTCGATGGCTTTATATTATGTTTCTTAAAGAGATGATGCTTTAACTCACATTATAAATTTTAAAACACCCTGGCTACTCAGTCTCACCTCCTAAGATTATTCTTATGGACTTATCAAGGTTCTTACTGTTCAGAAAGCATCTTGACACTGGCCCTCCTGCTCCCATTTCTCAAGGTCAGAAAATGAGCACACCATTGAAAAGTCCCCATAACAATTATGAAAACAATGATTGAAAAATATTATGGTAAAATGGTAGGGATACTTATTTGTCTGGGAATTAAATGAAGCAAAATTGGATTTCTACCTTTATGGGTTATAGCATATTAGTTCTTTCTGAACTATAGTTTCCTCATCTATAAAATGAAAAATAAATATTACATGAGATGATGGTAAAGACTAAATAAAATTTTTAAAAGGAGATCTTTGGCTAGATTATTAGGAGTTTACATATTTTTCACATTATTCTGTGGAAATAACATGGACTTAAGAGCCAGACAATTTCTCATTCTAATCTTAGCTCTACCACTTTCAAGCTGTGTGGTTTGAATAAGTGACTTATTTCTGAGCCTACCTCTCTCTGAGAAAAACAGGGATCATAATGTGTGAATGCAAGAACGATAATATGTAATTTGACTGTTATAGAAACAGGGAAGGAGGAGGTACTCAATAAATAGTGCTTATCACGACAGACACCTGGGGGAGGTAGAGCGCCCCCTTCAGCAGAACACGTGTTGCGGTTTTGGGTTCACTGAGTCTGGTCACAGCTCTGATAAGTCTTACTTCAGCAGCCTGCTGGAGCTGAATGCCATGCCAGTGACAAACTAACTGGAAGGTGACTATGTTGGCAGAGGTCTTTACTCACACAGGACACCACTTCAGAGGGCCCTACATTCCACTGGCTTCTTCAGATCACTGTGATATGCAGTGACACGGTGTGATTCACAGAACAACACAGCTCTGGTTAAAGTGGAACTCGATAACAGACAACTTGGTACTTCCTTTCTAACCTCCAGAACCCCATATAAATGATCAGGAGATTGAAAAAATGGAGAAATATTTGAGAACCCCAAAACTTACCCAAGAAAAGATAGCTCAGCAAACTTTCAGTAGAAACCCATGGATAAGCCCTCATTCCAGGGCCCAGAAAGCTTAGAAGCATAATTCATCACTTGAAACCACTTCGACAGCTGGAGATTTGTATCGTTTGAGAGTACTGGTTTATCTGGGGAGTTCCTGGTTTTAAAGTTATCACCCTAAGAAAAAAGCTGTCTTCTTCTTGAGGTAATAGGGACTTTCCTGACATGTGGGCACCAGTCAGAAAGCTATCTAGACATAGCCATAGAATGAACCAGTTCAGAATGTACACCACACAAATGGATGTCAGACAACAGTTACCTCTGCAATAGCAGTATCTTCAAGGGAGAAAAGTAAAACTCCACAACTGAAACAACAAACTACCTATCAAAATTCTTAAGCTGTTACACCCTACACTGCTTATATAAATTTACATCAAACAGGTAAGTACCTTAGTACCTGAGACTAACTTCTTATGATAAAGAAGTGGACTAGTAGTGACCTTAGCCCCCCACCCTGGGTCCCAGCTGAACAAATCCGATAAAACATCAGTGTCCACCTCAGAAAATCAAAAATATTTCTCCATAAATTTCTATATGTACTTTTCCACCAGGCTGGGGCATTAATCTACATACAGTAGGATGTTAGGAACAGCATAGAATCTATCTTGGCCTTCCAGGAGGAAGTCTAGGCAATTTTATCACCTGTTACAAGCCCCGTCACTGAAGATGACCTAAATGCTTTCCAGAGCTGAGGAATATGGAAATCACTGTGCTCTCTGGAGGGAGGCAAGATACTGCCAGGTTCCCTTGCAGCAAAGAAAACCTCCCAGGCATTCATGGTCCCTGGGGAAAGAAGGTGTTGTTTATAAGTGCCCTTACCCAAGTGGTTCCTGCCTCAGTAGAGGAATGTACAGGTTGACAATGCCTGCAGTGTGGCCTCCTGACTGGCTTGTAACCCTTAGAGTTCCCAAATCCATTCCAATAGTGGAGTCCAGTCCTTATTTTTGGAGGGACCATCTGAGGATAGTCAGTCTAATCCTTTCTGTTAATTCTCCCCAAGAAGGACACGACACAGAATGATGTTGGCTTCACAGAATGATGCATCTGAGGGTGGGAAAATCACCCAGAGGTGTGGGCAGTAAAAAAAAAAAAAAAAAAAATGGGCCCACCCCTACTATTTCCAATGACTTCTCAGCACAGTTAAGAGAATGGTGATCAAAACATGGTCAGAGCCGTCTGGTGGAGGATGGCAGACCAAACAATCAGTTATAAATAGCCTAAGGTACTTCTGTAGTTTGAGAGAGCCTCACCAGGACATTTCCCTTGGGAAGGAAGGCTTTAGGGAAGTTCCAAAAGACAAAGATTGCTAATGCCTTGCCTTCCTCCATATTTCCATATGTTTAGTGGTCTTCAGAACACCCTTATCCCAACCGAACTCATGGTGCTGGGACATGACTTGTCCTTCAACACCAAAAACACCATTTGGGTAGCTATGTCTTTGAGTTTTTACAATCAATCCCTACTTGTCCCTTTTGTCCAGAAGGGTCACGAAGAATGAAAAGAGGGCCATAATAAAAATTCTTAGAAAATTCTAAGTTTAAATTTGTGTTAATTAAAAAGAAAATGTAGATTTAATGACAATGGAAAGTATTGACAATGTAAACTTAGAGAAAACAAAAGATCTGAATAGTTTAGCTTAACCCTAATGTAGAAAACCTGTCATAGCCAAAAGACTGGAGAATATATCAAAATTTAATAATAGTAATTCATGAGTTAATTTTATTTTGTAGCTTTAATGTTCTTCACTTTTATTTTTTTAACATGTGATATATATGTTATGTGTGTGTTTCCATTAAGAGGGAAAAATAGTAAATGCTTTTCTGAAAATGCAAATAAAATCAGTGGAAAGTCTTATAACTTCCCACAAACAATATGGCAAGAAATCTATTTTAATTCTTTTCCCAATTGCTTCCATCTTTTATTGTAATACAGCTTTCCTTTTCCTTTCTTTTTAAAATCATCCTCTAAAATGTCTGTGTCATCACATCTCCTAGTAAGTATGTGCCTAGAATATACATGCAATAGATTGGTTGAGGGAAACACCTACGAAGGATGAAGAGAAAAGTGAGGAGGCAGGCAGGAGTTTCAGATGAGATGTGGATTTGATACCTGTGAACAAAGAGGACCGGAAGGAGTGCCCGGTGGGAGAGTGTCTGGCTGTGGCACAGTTCTCAGGATGATTCAGCTGATGGGGTGTATCAAGTCAACGTTTCCCATAGAGGAGGTCCCCCCTCCCGTAGTAATGGTTACCACTGGTTCCCTGCCTCTTTGAATGGGAGTAGCACGGGGAAAAGCCTGGTCCTTGTGAAAACTCAGAGATGAATTCAGGGACGAATGTTGGTCACCCATACTCCCTTCGGCAGGATTCTGTGAAGTACATTTCCGAGGCCACCACAGTTTTCCTATGAGACTAGTCTTCATATCACTTTCCAAGATATTCAGAAATGTTTTTCCTCACGCTGAAATTTCTCTTGAACTATCTCTGTTACCTGTACCCTGTGAACCTCTTTACCTGTACACTTTCTATTAAAATTAGCAGAGAAGAACAAACTTTAATATATTTCTTTTACCTGTGAATTTAGCAATAGAATGGGGCCTTGTAAGAAGACAGAGAGACCTTGGGTTAAATCTCAGTTTTGCCAGTCACGTGCTGTATGACGTTAAACAGCTCTTGGAAACTCATCCTCCTCAAGACAAGTCCATGCTACAGCAGTGTGGTAGAAACTTTCGAGCACAATTTCTCAAGGAGGAGAGACTTTTTAAAGAAACTCTGCACATGTGCAGCTGTGCTTACATTATGGGCGCATAACTGGCCACACCTGAAAAGCACATGGGACGGATACCTGATATACACTGTGACAATTAAGGTTTTTCTTCCAGACATTTGGGATTAGGTCACAGGTGTCAGCCTCTAATAACACTTGACCTTGGAAGAAAAATTTATGACAAACATTCTCACTGCAGCATGCTCGACTTTCATCCTATGCATGTCAAATCCCACACACAAAACCAGACCGGCACCTGATCACTAAAGGCAAAACCAAGAGACAATGGAGAAGAGATGCGGGAGACACTCGGGTGTGGGATATCTGCCGTGGTGCCTGATTTTCCCGTTTCCCGGGATCAGTCCTGGTGCGGCTTTTCCATGGGGCCCGGGACATACTTCCTCATTCTTATAATGAATTACTTTTTATACATAAGTTAAATTAAATGGATTTCTGTTGCTTTTTACTGAAAGAGCTTTAAATCAAACAGACAGAGTCCTGATTAATAGATGCTTTTCAGAATAAATGCATTTCCTTTAACTTTAGATTTCCTGGAGTCAGCTATTTTCTGAAACCCATTTTTCCTTTTTTTCCTGAACTTTCATTTAGCTGGCTCTGGCCAGATTATATTAACTGATTACAGCTATGTTTGGAGAAATGAGCAAAATTCATACCGTAGAGCTAAGTGTGAAGCAGAATAAGAGGGGAAAAAAGAGCACCTGAGAATGCATCATCAGCCAATGAATTCCAAAAAACTTGGAAAAGAGTCATCAGCCTCGGGTCTCTGCTGAGTGTCAGCATGATGATTAACTGAGAAATTTGACTTTAGAAATTATCTAATCAGTACAAAGACAACCTCTATTCAGCAAGCGTAATTTAATTAGATGCTGTTCCTTAAATGTAATATTTATTACTGAATATTGTCTCCTTTAACTTTTAGAAAACTTAAGTTATGGTGACTTTCTGAGCAATATAATTACAAACGATTGTAATTAGGCCAGTGTGATATTGCCAATAAAGCAGGACACATGGAGCCATCATCCTGGTAAGTAACTGGCATCCTTCATACATGAAGCTGAAGCTACTATCCCCAAATTAACAGAAGGTGATCTTTGTGTTGTTTTCCTGCAGGGGAGGTGACTTTATGCTCTTTCATGTAACTAGAACCATCTTTTGCTAACAGAATTGCTAGGATTAGAAAGCAGGTTGCTAAACAGAGCAAAAGTAACTGGTCTATACACAAACTATTCTCTGGCCTCTGTCTCAGACGCACTGTGTCATAATCACCTTCCTGAGGCATCTTGGCTATTAAAGAAGTGTGTATGTATCCACCAGAAACAATCCATTTCATCCCTATATTTGCAAAACAACTCATTGGTTCTTTTATTATAGTGCCCGTCACAGTTTATCTCGTCTTTGTGTTAACTATATGTTTCTCCTGATTATGTGCTTTTGAGAATCTGCTCCTGTGTCCTATTCACTTTATAGTTTTTATAGAATCTACTAGTGCTTATGCAATATAGGTAATTAATTTTTACAAGTAATGAATAAGTGACTAATAATATTTATATCCCTTTAAGAGAAGGAAATAAGCACTTGGAACTTTAGGGGTGATAGGTCAGGAGATGACAAATCTCCCAGCAGAAACAGGGCCCTGTATAACTTCCTGCATGTATCTGGATTAATTTAAAAGAGTGAATATTTTAAAATCAAAGAACTTTGGAAAATGTTAGGGAAAGTACATAATGTGGGAAAAGACTTTATACACACCGATAAGCAGGTTGAAAGGTGCGTAGCTGGCCGTGAAGCAAGTCAAAGTCTGTTTGCATTAAGTATGACGTCAAGGACACTAATATGTGGATGCATTCTACGTAATGGTCTGATTAGTTCTCTGGACAAGGTGGATTGCACCTCAAAGGCAACGAGAGCTCTGTGCACTCTCACAGGAGAGGAGGTCACACCACGGCTTCCACGGCGTTTTCACTGCTCAGCATCTGGTCATAGTGATTACAGCTTAATACGCAGAGAATGGGAGATACTTGCTTCTCAGAGTTAAAGGAGATATTTGAAACATACAAATTTCATTTAAGGAAGGTTTAATAATATTAAATATCTTAACATTTAATAGAAATGTTAATGTTAATGTTAGTTATAGAAATTTTAGAAAAATTACACAATAAAAAGCAAAATACTATAATTATTCTCACAATTCAGGAATGACTATCAGTCCTATTTTACTGAATTTTCTTTAATATGTTTTATCTTTGTAAATAAATTTTACATATTAAAAATAATTAACATACTATATTAACTAAATTTTAATATACTATAAATAATAATAAACACTGTATTTTACTTAAAACTATAATGTGAAACATTATCCAGGACACTGAAAAGGGTTTAAAATCATTTTTGTCATTGACTACATAACATTCCATTACATGTATATGCTATATATTCTTATTTATTTATTTTTAGAGAGAGGGGAAGGGAAGGAGAAAGAGTGGGAGAGAAACACCAATGTGTGGTTGCCTCTCATGGGTCCCCTATTGGGGATCTGGACTGCAACCCAGGCATGTGCCCTGAGTGGGAATTGAACTGGCGACCCTTTGCTTCACAGACCTGTGCTCAATCCACTGAGCTACACCAGCCAGGGCTATATGCTATATATTCCTAAGAATTTCTCTATTATTTGGGCTTATCCTTATCCAGAGAAACTCCTACATATTTTTATTCTAGAAATATATAATGTATTAGCTGATGAATAATAAAAATAAACTGCTATACCATTAACACAAAGATATTGTAAGAGAAAAGGAAGAAAAAGAATAACAGAAGTTAAATACAAAAGAAAACCATGATAAGTACCTTTATAAAGTAGCTGCTTCTGTGAAGAAGGACTACAGATAGCAAAGAATATAAATTTAGAGATAAAATAATAAGGCAATAGGAGATGAAGAAATATAAGTTGATAAGAAATAGAAAATCAATCACAGAAAGGATGACAAAATTGAAGGACAGGAAAAGGATATTATATCTTACATGAAACTTCTAGGATCAAGCATAAAAAGTGGTCTAAATAAGTAAATGAAGTTAAAAATCTAGACAGAAAAAAAGATAAATGCAAAAATGAAACCCTAAAAAAAGAAAATCAAAACAGTATAACAATATAAATGTTTAAATAAAATATTTTTAAAGCTTCCCTAAAAACAAACAAACAGCCCTGGCTGGTGTAGCTCAGTGGATTGAGTGAGGGCCTGTGAAACCAAACAACCATGGCTAGATTCCCAGTCAGGGCACACGCCTGGGTTGCAGGCCAGTTCCCAGTAGGGGATGCACGAGAGGCAGCCATACATTGATATTTCTCTCCCTCTTTTCTTCCCTTTCCCTCTAAAGATAAATAAACAAAATCTTAAAAAAAAAAAAAACAACCTATCTATTCAAATTGAAAGTGAAAACCATGAAAAAATATCTCAGAAAAAATCAACATAGAACTTTGAAAAGTAAGACATTCTGGTAATGTATTGAATTTAAGAAATAAAAAATAATCTTTAGGTTAAGCAGAGGGTTCTAGTTAACATTTTTGTGAAAAAGATATCAGATTGGTTCAGATTTCCTCACAACGACATTCAACACCAGAAAAAAAATGGTGAGATTAACCACAGAATACTTCAGAAAAGAAAATGTTAACCAAGAATTTTATATTCACTCAAGCTGACATTTAGGTAGAAAGGCTAAAGAAAAGGTTTTTACTTTGAGACAAGTCAGGGAATATTTTTTTACGAGTTCTTTCTTGAGGAGATTACTGACGAATAAACCTCATAAACCAACAAGTGACTTTACATCTTACCAAGAAATGATGGTGATGTGCATAAATTATGTTTAATTTTAGAACAAAGAGTAGAATAATTGAAGATTAGATTGAAAGAGTGAAATAAAAGTGTTATATGCCCAGACACCATAGAAATGCTATAGCCAACCAATATTTGGGAAGGGTAGAAAAAAGGCGAGACAAAAATAAGGTGCTGATTGCCACTTCTGCAATGTTTCAAAGTCAAGAGGGTATCAATCAAAGGTGGCAAATTATGCAGGGAAACTTTAGAAATAATTTATACTAACAAACTATCAGAAAGGCAATTGATGTAGACTAAAATTGGTCAACAAAAGATATAAAGAAAAGCTTGCAAATGTTATCGCCCTTTTTAATAGGGTGAAATCTCTAGCTACAGTCTAAAGAAATATGTTAATGGCCACTTAATATATTACAATAATCTTTCCACATCACCCAGAGAGAATCAAACTCAGCTTTTGCTGGTTTTATAGAATTCCTATTTCTGAATACATAATTCTTTTAAATAAGCCATATTATTGGACATGTATTATCAAAAATGTTAATATTACAAAAAGCAGATGTTAATATAATAATGCTTAAACTTTACTCAAATGTTTTATGTATTTATGTGATTATTTTTTAAGTTAAATGTCTACTAATACAATTCTTAGATCAACAGATTGGCAATTTTTTGATGCTTTTGAAACATATTGCCAAAATATCTTTTAGAACAAGAATGTGATGATTATTTCTCTTGATCCCTGCCCACACTAGATATTATGATTGTTTTATATCTTTACAAAATGTCTGAGCAAAAGACATGCCGGTGGAGTGTCACTGTCACTTTGATATTCTAACATAATTGGTGATTTCTTTAATATTCTGCAAACTGTCTTGAACTTTGTAGTATTAAAATATTTTTAAAGATGTTAAAATTCATGTGTTAAATAGAAAACTGAAGGGAAAAAAGGAAGAACAGATAAGCAACAAAATGATTACATTAGATATTTTATTTTAACCAGAGGCTCTGCTGGAGGACCTAACCCATTCACACTGCAAGACTACTATGAACTTTCAAATGAAGGACTAAGTATCTGCTGGTGAGAAAACTTTCTGTGAATGACTTACTAATCCCTCTTCTTTGTTGCTATTACTTTGTGTTTATTATTAGACCTTCTTCTTATTTTCTAGTTATTTTGTTTTTGTTTCTGATAATTCTGGTTTGACTTGTGTTTATCCCAGTCACCTTTCCTTAAACTGCAACATCCCAGGCTCTGTTCCCTACCCATCAATTCCCAAGTCTTATCTAACTTCAGGCAAGATTGGCATGGACTTGAAGGAAGACCAGCACTCCGTGCTGCTTTTTGGTGGGCGATAGTTTTCCCAGTCACTTTGTAAAATAGCTGAACTTTGGATACTCTTGTTTGCCCCTAACTTTGATTCTGCACTAGTAAGTTATTTGCCTTCATATGTCTCTCCAAGTCCACACTATTGGAGGCAATTTATCAAAGCAAAAAAAAAAAAAAACACTACATTGGTAAGCAAAAGTTGTCTCCTCCACAACTTACCTTCAAAGAATTTTTGTTTTTACACACCATCAGAGAAAAAAGGATGAAGAGATAAGAAGAAACAAAAGATTACATAACTGCTATCAATCAAAACTCAAAGTTTGTTTGATGTATTATACAAAAGTAATATCTCTACATAGGAGTTCTGATCCGTGGATCAATTTAGTATGTATGCACTGGCTTCTTGGCTGAGCATCAGAAACCACCCGTCATAAATGAAGGAGGGAGAACATCAAGCATGTGAGAACACAAAAACAAGTAGCGTCCAGACTGGATCCAAATCCGGGACTTGCCACTTACTAGGCATATGATCTTGGACAAATTTTTGAGGCAGTAAAAAGTTTATGGCACTTATCTCATATGCTTATAAAGCAAATTAAATGCAATAACATATGTAACATGATTAGTAAGTGTTCAGTCAGTGATATACAAGATTGGCTTTTATTATATGATGATACAAAACCATTATTGTCCTTGTTACACTAACCTAGAAGCTCACAGTGAGTAGCACAGTCTACCACAGCAAAGGAAGCCATTCAACACCAGTGATGGTGTTTCATTTTGACAATGACCCTCTGCCCCAAACGTCCCACCTGCCATATCCCCAAAGAACAACTTTGTGAGAAAACATAAAAGGATTTTTAAATAACTAGTATATGGGAGTGACTGATTCATTTTTGATCAGGATAGGAGGAGTTTCACAGAAGTAAATTTTCTAAATTAAAAAAAAAAACAAGTTATTGAAAAAGTCAGTATGTTTGATTTACCCAGTGCTGATATTTAGAATATTATTTATTGCATGGTGCAGTAACACTCTAACAAACATTTTTGGATACCCATCTAGCAAATTTTCCTCAATTCTTTGATGGCAGAATTTAGATTTTTGTGAATCTTAATCATGCTAGAGAAACCATTGGGAGAGCTCGTTTTGGCCTCTTCTAGTGAATAAATAAAAATCCGGTGAGGGCTGGGGCATTTGGAAAATTATTCCTGGCTCTGAGAGAGACTATAACCAAAGCAAATACTTCTATCAGACCCTGAAACTTCTCAAGCCTGGATGTGAATAATTTTGGAAACTGTTACAGTGAATTTGCTATTATGGAGTCAAGTCAATGACAAAGTTGAGATGCTGAGGGTGGCAGCCCTGAGAGATGAGGATTGTGCTGGTAACTTCCAGTTGGCTGCAGAATGTCCATTCCTGCCTTCCTACCCCCTGACTTTGTTTGTGTCATGGATGGGATGAACTAAGAAAAAAAAAAACGTATTCTCTCCAGCATTCTTTGCAAATGAAGGACCATCTCACTTGTGGCAAGGGAGATGTAAGTTGCAGGGTTGCTGGGTGAAGCATCCAGGAAAACTTTTTAACAGGAAAACAGATTCACATGAAATGTACCCTTTCCTTTTGGCCCGTCCCTATTTCTGGCTGGGAAAGTCATGTGATACTTCAGGTAGAGAAGCCATTTCACAAAGGGGGACACACAAGAAACAGGATGAGAGATTAACAGAGACCTTAACTATGATATCACTGAGACCCCTAATCAATGTCTAATAACCACCAAGCTCTCAGCCCTAGATGTTTCATTATGAGAAGAAAAAGAAAACCTTTATTTTGTTGAAATCATTGTTTTTTGATGTTTCTATCATTAGAAACAAAAGTATTCCTAACTGAAAACCACTAAGTCAAAATCAGAGGTATACTCCTTTAATATTTCTTATGTGAGTAAAGGTTTTTCATAAACTTTAAGCAGACGAAGTCTTAATATTCTCTCACTTACATAAAAAGTGTCCTAAATTATACACTCTCTCATTTTTTAAAAAGATTTTATCTATTTATTTTTAGAGAGAGGAAGGGAGGGAGAAAGAGAAGGAGAGAAATATCAATGTATGGTTGTCTCTCACATGTTCCCTACTTGGGACCTGGCCCACAACCCAGGTATGTGCCCTGACTGGGAATTGAACTGGCAACCCTTTGGTTTGCAGGCTGGTGCTCAACCCACTTAGCCACACTAGCCAGGTGCACACTCTCTTAATAGCCATCAAAAGTATATAGGATTATTTTCCCTATACTAAGTCATTCTGGGCTGCTATTTGTATACGTGTGTGTGTTATGTATCTACATATATATACACATAATAATAGTCTCTATGTATGTATATGTATATATACACATATGTATGTATATATATGTATGTGTATATACACATATACAACATATAGGAATATGTATGTGTGTGTTTGTGTGTGCAGAATTTCCTACAACTTTATTTACACTTACCTACCAAAACTTTTATTTCTAATCAATTGCTTCAAATCAGTTGTGGGTAGATAAAGCAGAAAAACAAGAATGTTAATATTTTATAGCATTTATATTGGCTTTTTAATATTTTACAGGTATAGGGTCTCCTATTTTAAATCTTTTTTAAATTAATAGACTTTAGTCATTAGAGAGTTTTAGGTTTGCAAATAATGCAGTGGATAACAGATTCCCACATACCCCACCTCTCGCCTGCTCACAGTTTCCTCTATTATTAACGCATTGCGTTAATGTGGTATGTTTGTTACCACTAGTGAACCAACATTGATGCATTACTATTAACTCAAGTCTGTAGTCTACTTCAGGGCTTATCCTTTATGTTGTAGAGTTCCAGGGATTTTCACAGGTGCCTAATACCATGTTGCAGCCATTAAGTGCCATACAGAGTAGTTTTACAGCCCTAAAAATACCTTTACTCCACCTACTCATCCCTCCCCTCCTTACCCCAGAAGACCAGCAACCACTGATCTTTTTGCTGTTGTTAAACTTTGCCATTTCCAGAAGGCCATATTAGATTCATACAGTATGTAGCTGTTTCATTTTCAAACTGGTTTATTTGAGCTATTATAATGCATTAAAGGCTCCTCTGTGTCTTTTGGTGGCTTGATAGCTCATTTTATTTCATTCTTGAATAATATTTAATTTTATGGATTTACCACAGTTGGGTTATCCAGCTCCTTTTGAAGAACATCTTGCTTCCTTATACCATTAAGCAATTTTGAATGTGTCTACTATGAACAGTAGTGTGCAGGTATTTTGTAGATATAAGCTTTCAGTTCAATTGAATAAATCCTTAGGAACACAATTACTGAATGATAGGGTAAGCCTATTCAGCTTTGTAGGAAGATACCAACTATCTTAAAAAGTGGCTATACCAAGCCCCACGTGCACCAATAATGGCTAAGAATTCTTGCTGCTACACATCCTTCCCAGCATATGGCCTTGTCAGTATTTTGGATTCATACCCATTCTAACAGGTGTGTAGCAGTGTTACAATGTTGTTTTAATTTATAATTTTCTAATGATATGTATGTTAATTATCATCTCATACATTTATTTGCCATTTATTCAGCTTCTTTGGTGAGCTGTCTATTCAAAAAATTTTTCTTTTGTTAAACCAATTTATTGAGGTATGATTTGCAAATAAAAAGCTATACATAAAAGTCCAGAACCAGATAATGTCAATAGTAAATTCGACCAAATATTTAAAGATGAATTAATACCAATCCTTTTTAAAACTCTTCAAAAAAATAGAATAGGAAGGAATACTTACAAATTCATTTTGTGGTCAGCATTACCTTGACACTAAAATATACAAGAATCTCAGAAGAAAAAAAAAGCAAGCCAATATCCATGATGGACATAGATTAAAAAATCCTCCATTTTGCTAATAGATTAGCAAATCTAATTGAACAATAAATTAAAAGAATCATATACCATGATCAAGAAAGAGTCTAGGCATGCAAGGATGGTTTAAATCCATAAATCAATCAATGTGATAAACAACATTAAAAGAATAAAGTACAAAAATCGTATGACAATTTCAATAAATGCAGAAAGAGCATTTAACAAAATTCAACATCTATTTATGATAAAAACTCTTAATAAAGTGGATATAGAGAGAACATACCTCAAATAATAAAGGACTTACATGACAATCTCACAACTAACATCATATTCAATGGTGAAAAGCTGAAAGCTTTTCTTCTAAGATCAGAAACAAGACAAAAAGTAATCGCTCTTGTCACTTTTCAAACATAGCATTGGAAGTCCTAGATACACAATTAGGAAAGAAAAAGAAATCAGAAAGGAAGAAGTAAAACTGTCAGTATTTTCATACAATGTATTGTACATAAAACACCTTAAGGACTCAATAAAAAAACTAATACAACTAATAAAAAATTCAATGAAGTTTCAGTATACAAAATCAATAAAAATCTATTACATTTCTATGCACAAAAATGAATTATAAAAAAGGAGAAATTAAGAAAACAATGCTTCTCACAGTTGCATCAAGAAGAATAAAAGCCTAGGAATAAATTTAACCAAAGTAGTGTACAGTGAAAACTATAAAACATTAAAGAAAGAAATTAAAGCTGACACAAATAAATAAAAAGATATTCCATGTTCATGGATTGGAAATATTAATATTATTAAAGTACATGTGCTACACAAAGCTATCTACAGATTCAATGCAATCCCTATCAAAATATGCATGGCATTTTTCACAGCAACATTACAAGCTATCCTGAAATTTATATGGAACCACAAAGGAACTCAAGCAGCCAAAACAAACTAGAGAAAGATGAACAAAGCTGGAGGGATGTAGTAGTCAAACAGTAGGTATTGACATGAAAACACTCATAGATCAAAGGAACAAAGAGAGAATCCAGAAACAAACACACATATATGGTCAATTGATTTGTGACAAAGGAGCCAAAAATATACAATGGAGACAGAACAGCCTCTTCAATAAACGGTGTTGAGAAAACTGGACAGCCACATGCAAAAGAATAAAACTGGACCACCATCTTTTACCATACACACAAATCAACTCAAAATGCATAACTTAAGACCTAAAACCATAAAACTAGTAGAAGAAATGAGGTAGTAATCTCCTTGACATTGACCTTGGTGATGATTTTTTGGTTATGAAAACAAAAGCCAAGGCAACAAAAGCAAAACTAAACAAGCAGGACTACATCAAACAAAATAAGTTTCTGTACAGCAAAGGAAACATCAACAAAATGAAAAGGCACAACACAAAGTACTGATGTGATTAAAAAGAATAAATGAGACTAACCACTCTCATACATCATATATAAAATTAATTCAAAATGATTAAATATTTAAATGTAAGACCAGAAATCATATAACTCCTTGAAAAATATATAGGTAGTAAGCACTTCGACATCAGTCTTAGTGTTATCTTTGTGGCTAGGCTCCTCAAACAAGGAAAACACAAGCAAAAGTAAACAAATAGTACTATATCAAAGCAAAAAAGATTTTGCACAGAAAAAGAAAACATTAACAAACAAAACAAAAACTAACCAAATCAAATAATACATTTGATAAGGGGTTAATATCCAAAACATATAAAAAATCACATAACTCAATATAAAAAACAAACATTAAACCATGGGCAGAGGACATGAATAGACTTTTCTCCAAAGAGGACGTACAGACATGTGAAAAGTTGCTCAACATCACTAATCACAGGGAAATGCAAATCAAATCCACAATGAGATATCACCTCATATATGTGTCTATCATCAACAAAACAACAGATAAGTGTTGGGAAAAATGAAAAGAAAAAGGACCCCTCATGCACTGCTGGTGGGATTAAAAATTGGTGCAGCCACTGTGGAAAACAGTATGTAGATTCTCAAAACATTAAAAATAGAACTACCATACAACCCAGTAAATTTACATCTGGGTATTGTCTGAAGAAAACAAAACGGAACAAAAAAAAACAATTCAAAAATATATATGCATCCCTATGTTTATTGCAGCATTATTTATAAATGCCAAAGTAGCAACCCAAGAGTCTGTCCATGGATGAACTGATACAAATGATGTAGTATATAGGTACAATGAAATATTATTAAGCCATAAAGAAGAGAATCTCAACATTTCTGACAACATGGATGGACCTTAACAGCATTATGCTAAGTGAAGTAAGTCAGACAAAGACAAATACAGTATGATTTCAATTATATGTGAAGTCATAAAAAAATAATTGCTCATAGACATTGAGATGCTGAAAACAGGAGATTGGTCCTTGCCCAAGGCAGTAGTAGGGGTGAGCACAGTGGACGAAGGGGTTACAGGTATAAACTTCCAGTGATAAAATAAACAAGGCATGGAATGCAATATACAGCATGGCTATAGATAATAATCCTGTGTTGTACACTTGAAAGTTGTTGACAGTAGACCTTAGAAGTTCTCTTTATATGAAAAAAAATTGTAACTATGTTTGGTGATACATGTTAATTAGATTTATTGTGGTGATCATTTTGAAATATGTACACATGTCAAATAATTATATTGTACACCTGAAGCTAATATAATTTTATATGTCAACTATATCTTAATAAAAATAAAGAACTGAACTTTTGTAAAATATGATGTTACTGCATGCGAATATTTTTAAAATGTGATGCTGACTATGAAACCTGTGGGTCGGCCTAATCTATAAATCTCTCTTTGCAAGTAAAAAGAAGATGAAGAAAAAGAGAATAATAACAAACAATAGCTTGAAGCAGTGCTCAGTACAGTGATTTCAAAATTATAATAGAAACATAAAGGGAGCTTTTTTTCATTTGCTTCTTTTCAGACACCGAATAATCTGAGCATGCCAACAGAAAGCAAGGAGGACTGACCGTGATGCAACTCTCAGATTTGAAGTTTAAGTGATGTCATTATGTGTTTTAAATATGCACAAGTGTACCAAAATGTCACACATTTTCTTCCTCTTCTCCCAATATTCTTTATTTCCTTTATCTGTTCTTTCACCTGCTATCTTTGTAAACTGGCAGCTTTCAGGAGATCTAGTGAAATTCTTAAATCACTCATGTTCTTATTCTTAATGCCTTCTGGCATATGCCAAATTAGATTACCTAAGAATGGGAGAAATATTTCCCTGAACAGTTTAAAAATCTAACCTAAGTGCACCACTGTATATTTTATTTTACTTTTTTCTTTCTCTATTTTTTCTGTCCCAGCTATGGATTCATCCATATGGCATCTTCTCAGGAATGCAGCCAATTCTTCTGTACTATCATTTAATTTGCAAGGCTTGTGAATTTTGTGTTTTGATGTTCTTATACTTCTGAAATCTTGTGCTTTGGATGATTCCATTTCTGCAATTTCTGTCATTGATCTCTTTGAAGAAGGTATTGTTTCTAGTTATATAATGGTACTGGAGATAAGAAAGTATAATTGAATTTGACCAAAGAAGATACAAAAAGGATTCTCGCTGCCTTCTTTAACTGGTTAATTGATACACATATTTCAAAACTCATTCTGGTCCTAAACTGAATACTTAGCTCAAACTATTCTTTAACCTGATTTCTCTATAAAGTGGAAGGAGCATGACCATAGACAGATACATATGTTCAATTTAAACTCCATGCCTTAAAATTTCCACTTTAAAAAATAGTGACTAACCATATATAAATTTTGCAAAGAAAGACTAAAATAGCTTAGCAGTTTTTGAATAGTACACCGACATTAAGATTATAAAAGTGTTGTGAGGTTGTAAATTAGATGTAGTGGGGGGAATTTGTATGTAGATAATCTTGGATATAGCTGCTGATATACTGTTAATACCTCCCTCTCATCCCACCCCACTGCATGCACACACACACACATACACACACATGAAACAGGTGGGAGTAGGTACTCGTCTTTAAGCTTAGTAAGAGAGTCTTCAGTGGGATCATTCAGGTTTGATATGTATCCCAGGTAGTCGTAAGACACCCTAAATTAATGTCTTGCTCCTGCCTATGAAATCTGCATCGTAAGGGTGACTAGCTAGCAGCTCTGAGGCCAGTGTGAAGGAGAGTTGCTGATGTGATAAGATAAGCCAGCACGACCTACAGTTAATGCAGCTAATAATGAGTTAAATGACTGGATTCTTAGAGCCTGAGAAAGGAGTAAGCGACCTTCAGAATAGAGTGTACTTGCCCAGGTTTAGGAAACTATGGGTAAGAAATCATCACTAAGTGGGAGTGGTAGAGGTGATGATCTCCATCAGCTCCATGGAAGTGCCAGACCAAAAGGAACTTTAAATGTCTCCCAGACAAGAGAGCAGAAAGCTAGTTTACAACAGAACCAGTTGAAAAAATAATTCCCCAGCACCTTTAACTGTCCTCTTCAGCTTGTTCCTTGTCATCTGCAAGGGGTCCAGAGCCATAGCTACAGGTGGGGGAGGGCACGAACAAGAGAGAGCAAGCTGACCACACAGCCCCTTCCTCGAGGTGACTGGCTTTAGCCAGAGAAGGTGAAAAGAAGCTTTACCTTTGATCAAGTTAGAAGCCTTGATGATTATGTGGGGGTAGGAATATTTAATTAATAAATTAAATTGTTTGTGAAACAAATTTACCTAGACTGTCCACTATCTACCAGTGACCAAAAAAATTTCATTTTTATCCAAGATTTTTTGTTTCCTGGGGCAATGCAAGGACTATGTCCACTGAAACAGTTTAAAGGGACATTAGGAAATAAAATAAAATTGCTTTTTATATTTAGACCTTATGACTTTTGCTTTATTAATTCCATGAAGTTTATGGCCTTAAGCAAGTTACTTAAACTCTTAATTCCTCATCTGTAAAGTTAAATATTAGTGCTTCATAATATTGCTATGAAGTTTCAAATATCTTTGAAATTACAAGAAACATTATTATTTACATTACCTAACGCTGTGTCTGACTGATAATAATAATTAAATAAGTAGTACCTACCAGACATTTTCTAGCTCATGTGGACCTTTCACGATGATTAAGATATAGTTTACAGTGTTTACTGGACTTGAATACAGACAATACTCTCACACTGTTTGGCAAAAATATTCATTGAGTATCCATCTTTTACAAGACATTACAGTAAGTCATTGTTTATGTATCTTTTTATTTAATATCCAAAAACCATCATAAAGCTATTGCCATTAGCACCATTGTACATGATGCATTTGAGTACTGAACAGTTAAGAAACTGGTCAAGTCACGGAGCTGATAAAAAGCGGTGCCGTAATTGTCATCCTTCTCTCTGTACTACTTGACCAGGACACTTTTTCAACATCTCAAGCTATTAATAACAATGTTTAGCATATGTTCTGTCCAAGCGACTAATAATGAAGGGCTCCAAAAAGAGATGAGGGTGTTTTCTGAATAATCACCGACTGAAAGGACATACACTCGCATCTTACAAGCCCCCCTGTGGCTGGAGAAATCTTTTTTCAATAAATATCTGTGGGTTCTGAGTTTCCAGCTCCAAGAGTGGTACTTTGAGTTACCTGAAAAGCATGAGGTTTCTGATCTTAAGGGACTTAGTTTCTTTTCAGAAAAATACGTTAGTAAAATATGACTACATGTAAAATTATTGTTACAAACAGTGAGTGATGAGAAAAAGAAATGTCAAAGAGGCACTTGTCTGAAGGAAGGATTTAGCAGACAGACCCGTAGGAGAAGGTGGGTTTGAGGTGGGCCTGAGAGAATGGAGAGGCTTCAGAGAGATAAATCAAAAGCAGATGTTTTTACAGATGAGAGGTGTAAAAAATATCAGGTGTACTTTGGGTTTAAATTTGTGATGGCTCTGTATTTTGTCCTTTTGAATCTATTTAACCTGGGAATCTAATGATTTAATTGTAAAAACAATCATCCTTCGAGATTTTTGAGATCATAAATTAAGACACTTAACTTTTTAGTCCGTGCAGGCTGCTGTAACAAAAATGTCATATACTGGGTGGCTTATAACTATTTAGTATATTTTTCATGGTCTGGAGCCTGAGAAGAACCAGATCAAGGTGCTGGCAGACTTGCTGTCTCATAAGGGCCAGCGCCCTGATTCTTAGATGACCATCTTCTTGCTGTATCCTTGCATGGAGAAAAGGGGGAGAGATCTTTCTAGGATGTCTTTCAAAAAGCACAAATCCCACTCTCCAGGGTTCCACTGTCCTGACCAAATCACTTCCCAAAGGCCTAACCTCTTACTACTATCACCTTGGGAGTTAGGATTTAACATATGTAATTTTGGGGGCAGAGGACACAAACATTCAGTCCACAACAACATTGTAAAGAAAAGGGCACTCTTTTCTTTAAACAATAGTTTATTTGCTTTTTAAAAAATAATAATATGCAGTATTTAATCATGTTTTGCCTATAACACAAAATGACAAGTTAGAAATATTTGCTATACTTCATTCAAGACAAATAAATGTTTATGTTGAAATATACCCAGTCAAATAATTATAATGTTTAAATAATTGTTGTTCAGATAGTTTTTAATTCATGTTTATTTATAATATATAAGATTTTCTAAGGATGATATCATTGCATAAAGTGTTTCATTGTTTCATGCACATTTTTTTCTTTACCTGAAAGCCACAATTTAAAAGTACATAACATTTGCAAGCCTGATTCTTAATAACCCTTTATATCTAGTTGAGCTTTTAGGACTTATGTGTAAATAGGTATGGGGAATGGTTCTCAAATTTATAAACATATAAGTCAGAATTGGGGAGAAAGAGGGAGGCAAAAGAAGGAGAAAAAGAAAAGAAAATATGACTTATTAAAAGAAAACACAAAACACAAAGTAAGGTTTACTGATTGCCAGGAATTTTTTCAATGGTTTCAACTAAAATTTATCTCCCATATCTCATTCAATATTGTAATTAACATTAACATTTGTATTTAATTTCCTTGCATTCATGATTATGCTCCTGACCCATACAGAGTCCCTTACACATACACATATGATCTTAACTGGCAAATAATTTAGTAGAGCTATATTTTAAACCTCTAGTTACTAAGTCTAACTCTGTATTTCATTGATTCCAGATATCTGTAACATCAAAATTTGGTAGTGGAGGACTTCCAGTCAAGATGGAGGCACAGGTAGACAGGCTGCATGTCCTCGCACAACCTCAAAAAGAATTACAACTAAATCAAACAAGTAGCATCCAGAACTGTCAGGAAATCAAACTGTATGGAAATTGACAACCACGGATTTAAATAAGCC